>JAYJMB010088900.1:0-18710 GCA_036873735.1 Pouteria campechiana | reverse complement strand
CCTGAGCCGTCAAGTTATGGCAACCATCAAGTTTTTGGCGCCGCTGCCGGGGACTGATTGCGAACCATCTATATTTCATGGCTCATCAGTTAGATTACATTAGTTTGGAAGATTTAGTTGAGTTCCTTGAGTTGTATTGGACAATTGTAATATGTTGAATTGGAGCATTTAATTTTTCAAATATGTTGTAATCGATTATTTAAATATTTAGATTTCTGTTGAACAAATGTATTACATTTGTTGTTGAAGTATCTAATATGTTGGATGGTTTATGTTAGCTTTGATTTTTGTAGTTTATGTTTACTTCTTCACAGAAAATAATATAAATGAACACAAAAAAAGCAACATACTATGTTTGAAGCTTTTTGAAATATTGAATGTTATTTATCATAATTTGCCAGATCCTTCCTATCAAGGGTGGCAACACACAAAATCAGTGGTAGGACTGACTGAGCATATTAAAGTCCATAGGTGATACATTGAGGTGCCTAAGGATATTGCCTTCTTTCAAGTTGAAATCCTCAGGCGCCCCGTGGCATCAGTTGCTAGAGTCCAGTAGGATATCATGCTTCTCATGCCAAAGGCCAATATACCGAGGCACCTGAGAAAATATCTTCTGCACTGTAGCTGAAATGGGGAGGCGCCTCCAGAAATATACTACAATCAAGTCGATATATTGAGGCGCCTCTCCATTTCAGCTGGACTATCCAGCGGGATATGCTGCATTTTATGCTAGAAGCCGATATCCCAAGGCGCTTGGTCATATATCTTCTACGAAATAGCCAAATTGTTTAGGCACCTACATAAACCTACTTCAATCCAATTAATATAGGAAGGCACCCCATGGCATTGGCTACCAGCGTCTAGTAGATATTTATGTATTCATGTGCCAGAAGCTGATATGACAAGCTCCAAGGATCTATCTTTTGCAACATAGCTGATATTGTCACGCGCCTCAAAAAATCGACTTCATTGCAGCCGATATCCTAAGGTGTCTTATGTAATTGGCTGCTAGCATCTAGTGGGATATGATTGGTTGAATATCTAAAGCTGATATTCAGAGTTGCCTAGATATATTGACTTCAGTTTGCAGGTGATGTCTTGAGGCACCTGAGTGTTGTGGCTGTAGATGTAACATACCAAATTTTTTTGCATTACCTTTGTGTTTTGCAATCCTAATATGCTACATATATTTTGTATAAATAAAATAATTCTTTTCACATAATTTTTTCCTAAAGGAAACAAAAATCATGCCACAGTTCTAGTATTAGCAACAATTAACAAGTTTTGTATATTAGACATTGCTGTTCACTAACAGTTCCTGCTTTATGTGCTTTGAATACATAACAAAAATACATAACAATCTTTCAAAAGCACTACATCAGTCAAAACATAAAAAAGTCCCAAATAAAAAAATTATTCCTTCCTCTTTTTGTCAATCAAGTCCCTCCCCCTAAAATGCTAGCACTAGTATCCTTAAGTAGTGGAGGTATCACTAGCTTTGTGAAGGTAAAGTCAGCTCCGAGGCCCAATAGATAGGGGTTGGATCCTGAGGTTGATCCTAATGCTAGCCGATAGTAAAAATAGGATGAGGTTTAGGTGTAGATGTGCTAATTGGTTATGAAGAAGTAGCAGATGGATGTGGAAGACCAAAATGGGAAAGCAGTGAGTCTATCTATTGTCGAATAAGAATTGGTCTTCCTTAATGACGCTAACCTCCGCTCGCAATGCATTGACTTTATCAAATAATCTGTTGTATGCTGAGGATGGTTTTGTAACTGGGAGATGACATGTATACTCCAAAGGATGCCTGAGCTGCTCCGACACCTCCTTCTTTCTATCTCCTCTCGTCCTCTTCTTTTTTTCCATCTTCTTCATCTGAGCTTTCATATTCTTTGATTTCTCTTTCATAAAGTTTATCTATCTCTCTCCTATAATCTGAAACTTTAATTTGCATATGCTTGAGTAGTGTTTTTCCTACCCAGTCTTTTTTGTGGATAATCATGTACCATGCAACTTCTTCTTCTAATGCTATTCCAAAATACTAAAAGACTTTCGTAAGCCACATGCTAAATGGTGCAACATGATCATTCCTATTTCGTATATAACTAAAGAAATGAAATATAATCCTTACGAGGCTCAAGTTCTTGTAATTTGCCAATTTTCATATGACATTTGCCTCAAATACATTCACAGCTTCTGTTCCTCTCAGTTTTAGAACAATGGAAGCTTCTAGAACCTTTTTCTATCATTCTATGTTCAATTATCAAGTCCTTTATCCTAATTACTCTACGAGCCGAGGTATGCTTAACACTAGTAGCTCCAGTGGATAACAACTCAAAAATCTCTTTAGCATCTTTGTCCTTTTCTTCTTCCTCATAGGGGAACTCGTTTTTGCTAAATGACCCTTAGGAGTGATAATATCTTGACCAAAGATTATGTCTACTCCATTCACAAAAGTGATACTATGCTTTTCACTCTAGTTAAAATATAATATTAAGACTAGTTCTTTGTACAGTAGAGCTTTATAATCTAAAAGGTCTGCCTACCCTTAGAAATTAAACATAGACCTTATATTTGATCTGCAAGAATCCAAAAAGTTGAAATCTATTTTCCTGGGGATATGAACTGGTCTCCCTAGCATGGTTGTGTAAAATATAAACTTCTTATTTTTTTTCCCCAAATTAAAATGTTAGCAAATCTCTGGGAATGAATTTAGGTACTGAAACTTTCCTCCCTCCCACTTTTTCAGGCAATTTCTTAACATTAAACATATTCAATCTCCCTTCATCAACTTTCTTATTTACTTCTTCCTCTTCTACATTCCATTCTTCTTCAGCACTAGTACTAGTATGTAGGGACAAGCAATATGAGTCATTACCTGTAGTACTAGTATGAACGCTTTTTGACTAAGAAGATGTAGGAGATGTTGTAGCCCTTGAGGATGACGCTCCTCCACTTATTCTACCCCTTTTAACTCCACCTCCCCCTCTTTTAGTTCGTTTAACTCCATAGGGAAGCTTGGAAATAGCGACCTTAGGAGCCATTGAAGAGGCTTACATTTTTGAGAGGGAAATAGAATGAAGTTTTCAAAAATGGAGTGGAAGGCGAATGAAGTTGATTTTTGAGGTGCTTGAGAAAAGAATTTTGAATGGGGCAGAAAGGGATGATCGCACACTTTTGTATACTAGAATCTTCGGGCGACTCGAGCTAAGGCGCATGAGGGTATCAGCTACAGTATAGAAAATATTGTACCAGGCAGCTTATGAAATTGACTATTGCCATCCAATCCATCATATCCAGTTGGACACTCTCAGCTGATTTTACTGGGTGCCTCATAATTTTGACTCTTGTTTAGAAGATATTGTACCAGGTGACTTATGAAATCGGCTGTCACCATTCAACTAAACATTTTTTGCTGAACGCTCACAGTCGATTTTATAGAGCACCTCAAGGTATTGGTTGCTAGGAAGTCAATTCTATAAGATGCCTGATAGTATTGGCTTGGGTTCAAAAGATAGATCCCAAGTGGCTTGTGATGTTGGCTTTTGATATGAAGTGATAAATGCATGAAATGCATGATGCCATAGGCACCTTAGGATATCATTGATGCATACTAGTATGTTTCTTGGGATTTTATTTGTTGTTGCTCAAAATGTCAAAATTACTTTTATTTTATTATGACGTTACAGAAAAGTATTGTGAAATGTATAGAAATTAAAAAAATACTTAAATTTTCTCATTTAAGTATTGACATCACCTACAACACAATATGTAGTAGTCATTCATCTCTCTATGAGAAATGATTTCACAAGTGTTAAGAAGTTGTTTGCTTTTGCATGAAGCACTTGTCTTATCAGACCCTTATTTGATGCAGTACAAACACATGTAATTGGGTATACTTTTTGCAAACTTAACCAAATAGCATTATATAATGCATTAAGTAGATGAATGCATTAAGCAAATGACCAATCAAAGTCATTGACTGAGAATAAATTACATTCAACAGATTGAATAACTCCAAATTAATCCATAAATTTAACCAACATATTTCATGATTCAAATAAAACACAACCTAGTATAAGAGTGTTGGAGAATAAAATTATCCTAAGACAGATTCAATTTCTTCATTTCATCTAATATCTTTAATACCTTAACCTCTTTCTTCATTAGTTTAATCTCCCTCTTCGAAAGTTCTAGTTCATTTTTCAACATTGACACTTTATTGTAGATCGTACATGCATGTGCACTTTAACCCGCAGTTGTGCCTCTCCCTTCCATAGGTATCTTGTGGTTGTTTTCACTTGAACTTTCAATATCATTATTTTCCACATATGCATGCTGAGTATAATCATATCACACCAAACAAAGAACTCACAGTCATACTTGCCCTGCAAATTATTTTAACTTTGTTAGTTTTGTTAGTTTCATTAAATATATATATGAAAAAAACTATTCTCTAATAAAAACAGTTCGAGCTTTATCCAAATAAGACAATGCTAAAACCATCGCTAAGAATTTTTTTGGTGCATGATTACAATATTAAATAGAGTTCTCAATCACATTGACAAGTGATTGGTGGATAATAAGGCATGAATCTTGCTGACATATCTCTATTTTATACATTTTTAGAAATAATAAGTATTTAGTTAAAAATACAAAATCATGTAGGAAAATGTAAATTACCTTACTAGGAAATGGGGAGAAGGATAAAGGGAGGAGCAATGTAAGTCATTTGCCACTAGGATGAAGCAGAGCCGTTCGTCAAGAGAACGGTGTCGTAGGAGGAAGATGAGGGGGCCACAGGTTCAAGACAAGGGGGTGCAATAGGAAGAAGAGGGGTGGATGGAGCCATTGCTGAGATAGGGAGCCACAGGTTGAAGACGAGAGGAGAAGGGGAGGTGCTGTTTGTTTGTAAGGGAGTCGTAGGGGGGAGGAAGACGAGGGAGAAGAGAGAGGTAGGTTATGGATTTTTCTTTTATTTGGGGGGTTGGCCACATGCGCGGCTCATGTGGAGAGGTAGAAAAGTTACCTTTTTGGCTTCGGCCACCGAATGGAGGGGAGTGGGGATGGATTGGAAATGAAACCTAGGAAATGGGGATAGAATTGGAATAAATGAAAATATGGGACGGATTTGAAATTAGCATTAAAAGATGGGGACGGATTTGAAAATTCTCCTTCTTGGCAAATAGCACTTGATGATTTTAAGATCGAGAAATGCCCCCGACGGAAAGGGGCAGACTTTTGCAGTCGCCGAGTACAGGAAGAAGTAGAGAAGCGTTGAGGGTCGGCTTCCTCTTTATTTGATTAGCGAAGAAAGAGAATGGCTGCCCCAGGTGGGGGAGGTGCTCCTGGGCCTAGCAGGCAGTTCAAACTAGCAAAGGAAAGTGAACTGAGAATAGAAGTTGGCACGGAAACATCACTCCGACTCCGTCTTCTCTCCGGCACTGCTGAAATTTTCGGCACCGAACTCCCTCCAGAGAACTGGCTTACTTTCCCCCCTCGTCACAAATTCGCGGTACTTTCCATGAATTCTGCTTGGCACGATTCATCTCTCAGGGCGCCTAATTGCCTATTTTGGGATATGTATGAATTTAATCAGGACCATGTACTTCCACTGCCTTCACTTCGAATATGTGTTTCAGATTTTTACTTGGAATGGTGCCACGATTGAAGTGAATGGGACGAGTGAGGTCGAATACGTTGCGGACGAGGTATGCCAAAATTCGTCTGCTTTGCTACCGATTATTGTGCAGTTTGTTCTTTTGTTACAGTCATTTATGTATGTGCTTTGATGGCGGCTGAGTAATTAATCGTCTATGCTTAGACGCCCATGGTAAGCTATGTGAATGTCCATGCTGTATTGGATGGACGAAGGGCCCGTGCTAAAGCATCTTCAGCGAATGGTGTAGACTCTTCTCAGGTATAATATCTAAGAGGATCACTTCTGCATCCCCTTTGTATGCTTCTGTTGCTCTACAGCTTCTACAACTTCTATTCCTGAGACATTATGGAGTATTATTGCAGAGCAAACAATTCTTAAAACAACATAACCAATTGGGATAATTTATGTCGAAAAATCGCATGTTTCTCTGGCCTTTTGTTGTGTAGACAAGCAACACTGTTAGTTGGTGTGCCTTGGTTACAAATAGTTATCGTCCCCTGATAAAATTTGAGTCTGTGACACTTATCATGTAGTGTATATTTCATGTAATTAATTCCGTATGATCCTTGACATCTCTTTTCTACTTACGTTTTTGCCTTTTCACATTTTCTTAATTGGAGGTTCTTCTGCTGGATTCTCTTCGGTTTATTTGACTTTTTCATCCAAAGTGATGGAGGACATTTCTTTTTCTTTAATTTTCTGGCTTCAATAAATTTCCATTCTGCACTGGAGAGGGAATGCTATATCTAGTGTAATTCTTGAATGAATCGCGAAGCCGATGCATGTTTCTGTTCTTTATCACTGCTGGAAACTAAACCAATAAAGAGTAAATAAGAAAGCTTGCCATTTTAGGAGAGGCTACTCATCATGTCATGGGCAGGGAAGTGAGGCTTGGCCTTGACAAATATCTTTGGTAAAGTTTGCTCATCATCAAGGTAGAACTGAAAAAAAAGCCTGACTATGGGGTTTCTCACCATAAGCATTTGGTAATGATCATGATTTAGTGAATTCTCACAGAAAGCCTAATAATTTAAGAGAATTTTTTTTTTTGAAGGGTAAATGATTAAGATTTAGTTACCTCTAAAAGGAAGTGTTCAATATCTATAATATTTAGTGTTTAATATTTATATATTTCTCAAAGAAGAATGGCAGTCCGCCTAAATGCAGTTAATTCCAGGATTGAAACAATAAAAATTTATTTTAGTCAGTTTCACTCATCGGCATAATGGTGAAAGTACTGACATTTTTAAATCAGAGAATTTGCTTGTTTGTGTCTCTTTTCATCTTTTTGTTTCTTTTTTGAATAGCCAACTTGTTGTTGCTTCAAATTGAAATATTTTGTGCTGTTGCTTGTGCAGGGTCCCAGAGTGATGGTTGTAGGACCTACTGATTCGGGTAAAAGTAGCTTGGCAAAGATGCTTCTTAGCTGGGCTTCTAAACAGGGGTGGAAACCAACATTTGTGGATTTGGACATTGGTCAGGGATCTATAACAGTTCCTGGATGCATTGCTGCTACACCAATTGAAATGCCTATAGATCCAGTGGAAGGAATACCTCTTGAAATGCCGATTGTTTACTTCTTTGGTCACACAACTCCCAGGTACTAATTCTGCTTCCCTTTCTTGACCATACTTCTTGAGAACTGTTATTTGTGGATTCTTCTCTGGCTTCCGTATTTCATGATACCATTGACTTCATTTGTTAGAATACTTTTGTGGTAATCATTTTAAAAACATTACTCTGTTTCAAGAAGTTTTTGTAAATTTACTGCTTTACAGTCTCAATGCAGACCTGTATAAAGTGCTTGCAAAGGAGCTTGCTCAAACCCTGGAGAGACAGTTTGCTGGCAATTCTGAAGCTCGAGCTGCAGGGATGGTGATCAACACCATGGGATGGGTGGAAGGTGTTGGATATGAGGTACTCCCCATGCATACATGCATGTCAAAAAGTTACTTAAGGATAATTTGAGGTCTTTATTGACCAGTAGAAAGCCAATTGCATCCTGACCACACGTCCAAGGGTGGACACTGAGTTCTAATTGGACCACAGTTGATTCATGTGAAGCATAAGATGATAATGATGTGGAACCAGAAATCTGCTGGGCACTATTCTGTGATTTTGCATTGATCATAGAGAATATATTAATGGGACCCTGTGCAAATTGTACAATTCACACATCCACATGGTTCTTTATTATGTTTTGGTTAGTAAATTAGTTTTCTATATTACTTGTGTCAGCAAGTTATTCACTATTCCTGACTGTATACAGCATTTGGTTGCAGTTGCTTCTCCATGCAATTGATGCATTCAATGCAAATGTAGTTTTGGTTTTGGGGCAGGTAATATTTCATGCAATCAATGCACTCAATAACTTTGTCACTCTTTTAATGCCCTCTCAATGTATTCCTCATTTCAGAGATATCTGCATATACTGTTGTTGATCTTGAAAGTTTAAGTGTTTTCTTGTGAACTTTATTGGCATATTTCAAGCTCCTTTTTCCTTGAGTAATGAGCTGCTGTGGTTTTGCATGCTACAGACCTCAACTTTTGTAAGTTTTTTCTTTGGTGGAGATTGCAAATGATCTTTGGTGAACTAGCCTTAATGCCTTTTAGCTATTCTTTATGGCAAAACTTGGTGCTTGTATGCAACATGGGATGCTGGTGCATGAATGGTATTTTATTTTATCATATGATGACTGGGACGTGAGGTTTCAGGCAGTCATCAACTCCGTATATTGGCATGAAAAGTCAATATGCAGTTCTGTGCTCCTCGTGTACTCAAACAACCATATATCCCAAGCTATAAGAACATTTTGTTTGATGGGAGTATTTTTTGCAGCATGGGACGTGATCTACTTGTCATATGAGTCATGGCAGCAAGTGCAAACAACCATATATTTGAATCTATAAACGCCTTTTGTCTAATTGTCTCTGCACATGCCTTGACTTCCTACCTTTTTTGTAATCTGATAGAGTGTCTTTTATTACTTTTTATCTCATGCTTTATTTTTGGATAATTGCTGAATATCATCATCATCATTGTTGTTGTTGTCATAATCATCTTTTTGTGCTTTACTTTTACCAGGAAGGCACTTTCCTCTTGGGAACCCTGATGTTATTTTTGTGAGCTCTGCAGGAGAAGCTCTGCAGCATGCTGAAAGATGTATTGAAGAACAAATCAAATTTGGACATTGTGAAACTTCACAAATCAGGAGGTGTCGTCCCAAGAAATACAAAATTCCGTCAAAAAGCCAGAAGCTACAAGATAAGGGTAAAAGGCCATCCTCAACTCCCATGAATTTCTGTTTATAGTTGTTTCTGGTTGCTTGGTCTCTTGGATATGGAACTTGTTGTCTTAGTCTAATCCGAAGGTGGATAGCAGCCATCTTCCACCTGTTTTCCACTACACACATGATCAGTGTTCTGGATCAGAACAAAGGCACTATTGGACATAGATCCTAAATCTTGAGATAGTAAACCTTTGGCTATAATGGCCGAGGTCATTGCTTGTTATGGGCATGTTCTACTCACCTTGGCTCATTGCTGATGTTTGAGATCATGCATGGTAAAGGGTAGCTGATACCTTCTGAAGCATCCTATAAATTGGGAATTGGCATCTGTTCAAAAATGTATAAATCATGTGCTGTGCATGTTAACGCGTGTTAGTTGACTTGGTCCTTCCTCTCATCATACTGTGGCTCATGCACTTGGTTTTTGTTATTATGATTTTGTTTTGCTAATCTGTTGTATTATGATCCAAATGCACCAACTGATTCAAGAAAATGAGAAATTCTAGATGCATCCTCTACAAACATTAGCGAGTGCCCATTTGAAGGTCCAATAGTGGACCAGATGTGCTCCCTGCTTGCTATGTGGCTTGGTTGGTAACCAGTTGGAACGTTCAGCCAACAAATCCAAATCAACATAATTGTATTTAGGGTTCTTTCTAGTCTTTGATTATAATGCCACATACATTAGTCTATTGATGATGTATCCTGTATTTATACAGCCCTTTGTGATAGTGGTACGAAGAACCTATGTAATATAGGTATTTAGATTTCATAGGATGTTGAAATTGGGCTTCTATTTGATATTATAGCAGAAATGTTAGTTATGTTCTATTTTATGTTATGATTGACCCTGATATAGTAATTCTTTCTTATCATTTGTTTTGTTCATTCTGATTTAAATTCCTGTTCCCATTGGACGAAAAAACTGTGTCATGCTCATACAGGTTCTTCTTTTCAGGAATACTTTTACGGTCTGGCAAACGACCTTTCTCCTCATTCCAATGTTGCAAACTTCAGTGATGTGTCTGTTTTCAAAATAGGTGGTGGACCACAGGCACCACGTTCAGCTCTTCCAATTGGTGCAGAGCCTTCAGCAGATCCTACTCGGCTAGTCCCTGTTAACATTAATAGAGACTTGCTCCATTTAGTTCTTGCTGTTTCATACGCAAAGGAACCCGAACAAGTGATTTCTAGGTAATTTACATTACCATCTGCCATGTAGCATCTATATGAAGTTCTAGTGATGAATATGCTCTCTGTTCTTCAAAAGTTTGGGTTTCTGTTCTCTTCTTTGTTTTGAACAGTGGTAACATTGGATGTCCATTTATTGGAAATCCAGATTGCTAATGCTTGTATGCTGTTTTCTGCAGTAATGTTGCTGGGTTCATCTATGTCACAGACATCGACATCCAGAGGTAGGATCGTTTGCTAGTCACCATATTGTTTGTATGCATTGAATTAAAAAAATTGGTGCTAGTATTGATATTATTGTTGATATCATCATGTGTTGCCCATAGGGGATATTGATACCATGACTAATGGTAAAGATTTGTGATTTTCGCCAACAATATCACTTATGTATCTATAATATTGCCATTGTGTTGATAACATGAAAAGTTTCATTACATTTTACATTGAATTTTCATATACATCAACAAGTACTGTCAATAATGTCAATATATCATCTACATTTTGATTGTATTACTGCTAAACCAGTCATTCAAAAATCTTTTAAAAATTAGAAAGCTAAAAGGAGAAAGAAACTATTTATTTCTTACATTTTTTAGTAAATATCACTTCATCTAGTTTACTATAATTTGATATGCATCATTTTGGTATTTGAAATGCTAAGATAGCAAATTCTCTTGTAAAGAAGCCGTGCTTCACATCTTGCGGTCTAAGCCTAATGTTTCTCAAAAATTAGTAGGTGTTGACATTCCATTACATGTTTCTCGAAAATTTAGTATGCCTTGACATTCCATTACATGTTTCTCATAATATCATAAAATGATGTGTTGGAATCCTGAAGTTCTTTATGTATTTCAATATTGGTACTTCTAGGTCAGCAAAACAGTTTATGCCCCTAAATAAATGCAAAATTATTATGCATGCATTTTTTCATGGCATCATCATTCCTAAATGTGTAAATAATCATTTTCTATTATTCCATGAAGTTTTATTTAGAAATCAAAAGCTTTTTCAACAGGTTTTATGAATGTTCCCCCAGATGGTGATGCATTTGTATGTATCAGCAATATTGATACATATTTTCACAGAGATACATGTAATAATGCCAGTAACAGGAAAACTGTCTATATGTATGTACTGTAGAAATGCGAAAGGCTTTATTTTTATTTTCAGTGCTTTTTTTGCCTTCCAGTTTGGCATGTTTGTCTTGAGCTTTGGCCATTCATCGGGTTGGTTCCATGAGTGGGACCACAGTTTTTAGTAGCACATTTGATAATCAGGTGACATTGTCTGGCTACATGATGGATGTTTGAGTGATGGTCTGCCTTAGCATGTCTGCCCCATCTGATGAACTAGCCATATTTTTCACTGCCACAATTTAATGTATCCGTTTGATGAAAGCATGGATCTCTTGCTCATTCTAGCTTATTTTGACATTTCTATATGTGGCATGTGATTGAGATCTAATTTACGTGTATGCAATTCAACAGGAAGAAGATCACATATCTTGCACCTTGTCCTGGTGATCTACCAAGCAGGTTTTTGATAGTTGGATCCCTGACATGGCTAGAAACCTAGAAAATGTGGAGATTGAATCAACACCTTCTTCCAACATTGTGGTGTCAGTGATGGCTAGAGGTTTGACAGCTACCCAAGGGTTCATAGATGAGGATCCAATGTACATCCATGTGTCTGATTGTCTTCTTTTGGGAGATTAATCCGATTCGATTGTAAAAGCCTTATTAAAAACTAGTGGCAACTGTTTGCTTGTGTCCAAATATTGGGATGTTCATGTCATCTACAAGAATTATCGCACGCTACTTATCGCACGCTACTGGAATTTTTGCACCAAACTTTTCTACAAACGGAAGTCATTTTTATTGATCTGTTCCCTTAATTTAATTTATTTTGAGCAGTGAAATTTTTACAAAGATTTCATGGTTCTGGGAATGAGGCTGCTTAATGCAACGGATCAACAATATGGCCTACCATATGCGGCAGAAGCCAGTCCAATGCTTACAATGTTGGCCCAACTAAAATGCATATATGCAATCTCCCTTCTGCTGTTGGCCTTAAAAGAATTGTCGTTTGTCATTGATGTTGAACTGGGACGGTATAACTTCGACGGCCGGGAAGGTCTCTGCAGAACTTGTCCTGGGCTTGGCTTTGTTCTCCTAAGTTAAGCAGCGATTCTTCCTGCATTCGATTTGAGTCATGGGCAGCTGCTTCGGAAGCATGATATAAGCACCACTGCAGTGGATTTTTAGCTTTTGTCTTTTTAGGATTCCATGAAACCAATTATCCTGCGTCTTGCAATGGCATCATTCCACTGATTGTGATTCATCCTGGCATACGACAAGCCCAGCGAATCATGATATATTTATTGGAAGAAGAAAAATGAAAGCATGTACAACTGCAGCGAGACAAAAATAACATACCCTTGTAGGGATCTCGCAGATACTTCAACTATATATCTCAAAATCACAGGCTGCACCAAGATTCTCTAAAATCACGATCTCCTAATCCAATTCCCTTCCCGATTTCTTTAATCATCTTCAATCTGTTTTCCAAACTGGGTCTGAGGGACAGCAGCTGTATCATCTGAAAAGATGGAAATGCATGAGAGAGAGAGAGAGAGAGAGAGAGAGAGAGAGAGTTTTGGGTCCCTTACAGTTGGTGTCACTCCGCAACTTGTACGAAGCTCTATAATTGGTGCAGCGGATTCCTTCCCGACGAGTTTGATCAAGGCCCTAGAGATTTCCTGAAGCTGAGGCAACTCTGCACATCTCGGCGCTGCGTAAAGCAGGTTTGCAACCACCTCTTTCATTTCTTCAGGAATGCGTCTGATGATTACAGAATGAAGGAAACGAAACATTAAGAACCCAATGTCATAGGAAGTACAGCCGATAGGGCAGATTACCAGTCTACCCAGCTGCTTTTTTTGAGTTGTTGGAATTTAATCTGCCTGGACCTAAGCATAACAATGGTAGTTAATCAGATGCATTTAGATCCATTCTTTAATTGGTTGGACTCTTATAGTTACATAAATGTATCCTATTTGTTATAAACTATATATTTAAATAGCTTGTAAATTATTTGAAGCGAGATCAACCCAATAATATTTGGGTGATTAACTTATTCCTATAAACTCTTTCTACTTCACACTCCAGGCTCAATATATAATATTGAAAACAGCTTACTGGTTTGTTGGATGATGCTGGCTGGCAAAAGTAGAAAATAGAGGTTTACAGGATCATTCTGTAGAAGGTGTTGAGTACCATCTGGCATTCTTGAATCTATTTCAATTTTTGTAACTGAACAAGAAATATGGGATTAAGAGCCTCAACCTAGATGAACCCCCAATTAGTTCTCTAGACCTTAAGTTGATATTCATGCAAAACGAATTTATAATCTTAAATGATCACTTTATGATTTAACTCAAACTATATCTTAAAATATACCCATTCATTCATTATGTGTTGTAGCAATATGAAACAGTGCTTTGTTGTCTGAGTTCTTAGTTCTCTTCCAGTGACCAGCTCTACCACAGCCCTAATCCAATCCAGTCAACTAATCTCACCGCTGAACCTGAATCAAACTCCATCTATATATCCTGTTAGGTTTAGGTAACACTTAAGATGAGCCCCAGGCTTTGTTTACCAGCTAGGGCTAGAATTCGAGCCAACAAAGCTAAGCGGCCAAGCAGGATGGAAACATCAAGCAGATTCACAAGCTGAAGATCAAAAGTAATTACTCGATCTTCTACCAAACAAGTGACAGCATCAAACGTAGTATAAGGTAGTGGGTCTGATCAACAACATCAATTTCGGCATGTACTAGTAACAATGCGAGAATCAAGAAAATTAGTGACAAGCTCAGGTGTTAAGTATTATAGAATAGCAAGAGAAGAAGAGGGAGGGATATAGTATAATACCTGCTGGAGATGAGGAGCTCCATCCTTTGGTTCAACATATCACAATATCCTCCTATCACAAACAGCACATCCAAATAATTCTGCTTCATAATCACACGTTCCACCTTGAAAAACCAGACATATTGTAACACCATATCAGACTACTTCCAACATACAAAGAAGAGAATACACATGACAGTATATAGTTTCCAAGAAAGATAAATTAAGAGAAGGTCGTGACAATACCCAAAGAAGAGCTCGATCTTTCTGAGTCGAATCCGTCTGAGCCGACTTAAGAAGTTGAGCAACGTCGGCCCGAGCCTCCGCGCAAGAGGAGACGTATATGTTGTTGATGGTCTTCAAATCAGAGATGGCAGAGTCAAGAAGAAGCTTGATTTTCGAAGCAACAGCAGCTCTTCTACGACTCGAGAATGGAATGAAGAAGCTCATAGCAAGCGTATGGATTTCCAACTCACCTCGAATTCTCGAAAACCCAACAGCCGAGACAGACTATTTAAGGCATGATTCGAGAATGCTATGTAGCTTCGCAGTCCGTTTTTTCAGTTGGTTGTATCTTACTCATCACGGTTTAACCTTTTGCGTTGTTGGGTGCGCCAATCGAGTCGCAGGCAAGATATGCGCAATTCCGAATAAGAGACGGGAGGCTTCACGCGTTTTCCAAATTAAGGCCCAAGGGAAGCTCCGGCCGAAAAGCAGCGTATGGACTTCTGTCCATACCCATTTCTAATAAGTGGGACATGAAGCGACAAGACTCTGATCTGAATCATTCATTTGTTTTAGATAGTTTAGACGGTTGAAAGAAAGAAATACCTGTAATTAATTAATTATTTAGATGGAAAAATAACTATTATAATAAAGTATTTAGATCAATATAATTTGACCAATTTAAGCATTAAATTATCACTATTTCATTTTTAATATTTTGTAATAATATTATATTCCTATTTTACATTTTATATTGGAGTGAAAACTATAAAATTTTATTTAGAACAAATAATTTTATTATGAAATCAATGGCCTTATTAAATGATTTCATTTAAACAAAATTTCATATTTTTAACTCAATCTAATCCATGAAATATACATAAAAATCAATATATCTATGATAGCAAAAGTATTAACTATTTAATGTTTAAGGTTGTCAAATTATATTAATCTAAATGTTTTAATGGTTGCACGAATTAAGTTTGACAAATGTTTAATTTCTATTCTGTTCGAATTAATGGGTGCCCAAATTTATCATAGTGCCGCAAATTTGAAACCAAAATAATATGGGTCAAAAATAAATTAAACGCTTGATTTTCCTTAGCCGGTATCATAAATAAAAAAGAAATTATCTTTATATTCCTAGCACCATGACCCAAATGGACTCCTGCATTAATCATCTCTTCCAAATTGATCTTCTAATACCTTTTTGTCATTTCTTCCCACAGCTTTCCATTTTTTTGAAGAACAATGAGGAACCATGAAATAAATAATTGTTCCGATGGATGGGCAGTTGATATACGACCCAAGTCATTAATTCCTTTCTATTTCATTATTATTCTTATTACCAAATCAAATGATTGGATCAAGAACAAATAGTTATTAAAAAATGGAAAAGCAAAGAATGAATATACTCCTAGGAATTATGTGATCTCGTAAATGATTGTTCTGACGTATCATACAAATTCTTTGGAATGCAAGAACCCAATAATTCTTTGTAGTGAAATAAAATATCTCTCATTTCCCCCTCAAATAGATGCTTCTTTTTAATTTCCAAAGGAATGTTGTGAATAGTGCACATGTTCTGAGAAAAATTTACCATCGGGAAAGAAGAAAAGACAAAGATTTACCACCGAAAAGAAATGCGTTGAGAAAGGCGACTGTATAGAACCTTTCAACGATATAGTGCTTTTTCAAATCTCTCAAAATAGAATTTGTTCCAAACATATATGCCATGGTTCTTTACTTCAACTAGCGTGCAAATATATAAATTCCCCCTTTTAGATACTTTTTCAGACCCATTGCTTATAATACTTATACTAAGTATTTGTCAAAAATTTGTACCCACTTTTCATGGTATTAGGAAGAAAGAATTTATATCCACTTTTCAGACCCATTGCTTGTAATACTTATACTAAGTATTTGTCAAAAATTTATATCTACTTTTCATGGTATTAGGAGGAAAAAATGGTGATTGATTTTTCCATTGTGGAAGAATCGGATATGTTAGACTTTGAGGAAGTGTTATAGAATCTCCTTCTGTCCAAAGAAATGATTCATCGAAGTCATGAGTAACCCATTCCATTGATATGGACACATCTGAGATCACCAAATGCTTAGGAGTTTCTCTATTTAATCCTTTTCCTTCTTCTTGTAGCTGGATATTTCATTTTGTACGCATTTCCCAAGCCCCTAATAAGTCATAGACAGAGTTAGAAAAAGATCAAATCTTCTATAATTTCATCATAGGCGATTGAGTTGCATGAACTTCAATTTCTTGTTCTGTATCTTCCATTTTTTGAAACTTATGAAGTTTTTTTGTCAAGCCCTAATCAATAAACCTACAAAATCCCTTAAATTGTATCTTACTAAATCTGGGTATTGTATACATTCCCTCATTTCCATCCTGGAGCATTTTAAGTTTTCCCTTTATCAGAAAAATGAAATTCTATTATTGGATTGGCTCACTCTTCATTGAACTCTATGGATCGATCTAGCAAACTAACTTTCCAATTAGTGGATGCTGCCAAGGGAGTAGTGGTGCCACACAAAAAGGGACTCATAGAATGACAAAGGCAAATAGAGCTTTTGCACATTTTAGTTAACCCATGAACAAGATCTATATAGACACATAGATCCATGGATCCACACCTTGATTGGAAAAGAATCAATAGAAAAAGAAAGAATTAGGATGGATGATATCTTTCTAAAAACAAATGAAAGAAAAAGAAAGATGAACATAAATCACGGATCAACTAAGCTCCCCCTCTCGGGGCTTGATTAAGAATTATTGTTAGCCGAGGGAAAAGTATTTATTTTGATGGTTTCATTTTCTAGCATAATTTATTTTGAATTACATACAAATTCAAGTGAAGCACCTTATCTTTAAATGGGGGTTGGAAATGCATTCCTAATGTACATAATTAACTAATGTGATATATATGTATATATGTATTTCTGTTATAATAAATTTATTGTTTTAATGTCAAATATATTCTATCTACTATAATAATTTTGCTTTTTTATTAGTTATATTTTTCGTTATTACTATCTAAATATTTTTAGAGAATGGTTTAAAAGAATAGTTTCTTTTGAACCATTAATGGCTTTTTGATAATTTCTACAGTTAAAATTAAAAAATATTAAAAAATATTACTTACAAATTTATATTTTAAGATTAGGACCATCTAAATTGTGGATCTACTTATACAAAACATGTTATACAAATTTTATTGTTAAAATATATATATATATATATATTTCTTAAAAATTTATTAAATTCTGTAAATATTAATAGCTCAAACTGATTTGATGGATTTGATAGTGGCTAACGAGGTGCTTGATAGGCTTTATCAGATTTGAATGATGGGTTTGAAAATGAAACGGGTTTTGATGGATTTTTGACAACATTGGATAGTGTTTAGCAAGTTTTCAGGGTTAGGTAACAGATAGCGTTTGCAAGTATTTGACAGGCCGATAATTCAACTGTAAGAAAATCAGGTTGGGTTCAAATTGAATTGAGTTTGATAATTAGGGTTGAAAAATCGAGTTGATAATATTTGATTATGTAATTTTTATTTTAAAATCGTTTTAAGTAATTCTTTTATATTAACGACAACATAAAAATTATTTAAAATTTATTTTTCGACACTAAAATGTGAAGAAAATAATACAAAAGAATTGCATGTGGGGAATGGTGGTATTTCAAGCCATTTTAACCATTAGCAAGCCAACTGAGAGTTGCTGAGTTATAGGCAGTTTAAGTACATACCCAATCTACACGATGACTTGAAAGTCTACCATGCAGACCAAAAGCCTGCCCATGTTGCAGCCAACCCCTTTTATATAGGCAGCCCTTAACCCATAGGTCACTGCCATCCATTGATCATCATCCGTGATCCTATCATTTTCTTTCCTTTGAAAAACAACATTATCCTCAAGATTGGAAGGCAACCAAAATGCGAACAATGCGCGAGTTAACAATTGGAAAACATGAAAGAACGTGACGGCGTATCTGCAGTGTCCGCCAATAGGATAGCACTCTACTTGTCACGGGCTTTGCCACATCAGACACATGACAACATGCATTAGCACCATATGCTTGTCAATTTGGCTATTCCTTGGGTTATACTTGGCCCCTCTAAAAGAATGCTTTTGTTGAATGAAGGGACCACTTTGTTGGAGGTAAGGTCACAAGTGCACTTTCTTAATGCTTTGAGGATGATTGCCTACATTGGTGAGACTCTTGAGTAGCAAGAATCAGGTTCCCCAATAGATGTAGTTGCAGCACAAACAAAGCAATTGCATTTTAAGTGGCACTAGTATAAACTAGGCAAACGTTGAATTAGCTTGTTAGGGCCTGTTTGGCCTGGCGTTTTGGGAGTGTAAAAGCGCTTTTTTCAGCCAAAACGCGATTCTGCAGTGTTTG
>JAYJMB010088899.1:1281-15817 GCA_036873735.1 Pouteria campechiana | reverse complement strand
AATAATAATAATAATAATAATAATAATAATAATAAATAATATCTGATTTATCAAGGTTTACACCCCCCACATACCAATTCGGCCTGGCAAGGAACGTGATAGGTTGCAACTACTTAGACAAGTGTTTCTCGCGGCAAGACGAGGGCGCCGACTCCGAAGTATTGCGTCATTCATGACGCCAATGACGTCTACGCATTGTTTGCTTTTATCATTGAAACCGAGTGGGTACCCCCCATCCATAAAACGGATTTTCAAACATTGGTTTGTCAGCCCATTAGCTGTTGCAAGTTGGATTTGACGTATGCTAGCTGTGGCAAGCAAATTGTCCTCTCACCTTCCAATAGGGCTGGTTCATGCTTCATTTTTTCTTTCTTTCTTCTTCCACGTGCATCAACCATCACGCTCGGGCAGAGTATCTGGTTTTCACACTAAACTTAGAAGTGAAATACAGGTGTCATCCGCCTCATTGGATGTTGGAGTCGTGCCAGATGGGAACAGCAGCGGCATGACCGAAGTATCAAATCCGTTCGGCTCGAGCTTGAACTTGGGCAGCGAATTCTCTGCTTCTGTGACACCCAGCGGCGCTCAGCAAACGGCTCCGCTGCTGAGCCAAGACAGGGAAGCTCGAGTGCTGAGGTACAGGGAGAAGCGGAAGAACCGCAAGTTCGAGAAGACGATCCGCTACGCGTCGCGGAAGGCCTACGCCGAGGTTCGGCCAAGGATCAAAGGAAGGTTCGCGAAGCGGACGGAAACAGCGGTCGAGATTGAAGGGATTTATGGGGCATCTACGGTCCTGATGGCCGATGCCGGGTATGGGGTGGTCCCCACCTTCTGATGGATGGTGCTAGGTGGAGGGAGTTCAGCTATTGAAAAAAGAAAACATAGCTTTGTTTTGCTCCTTGGGGGGTTTGGGGACTTTGGTGTGGAACCGGTCTGGCACGTGTGAATACGATTCGTGCGTGTATATGGGATTCGAGTTGTTCATCAAGTGAGGCCCACTTGGTTTTTCTTTGGCGCTGCCCATTGGATGAATCACCTGAATCTCGGCCGCCTGTAGGTAATAAGGGGGCGGGTAGGATTTGTTGGTAAGTAGCCATTGTGTATTATGCTGATATCGATGTATATTTCAGCGTTCTGGACTTTGAAGAACGTGAAACTGACCGTTTTATTTGCAAGTTGTAGGCTTTTGTATTTGCTAATTAAGGATTTCTGTAAGTATTTTGGAAGCTATAATCCATTCCACTTGTGTGCGAGGAGATATAAAATGCCCGAGGTGTGTTTAGTATGAGGTGAAAGACAACATATGAAAGAGTAAGAAAATTAGAAAAATGGATGTAAAAGAGGGAAACAAGAGCGTTAGCAATATAGGAATAATACAATACTAAAGCGAGCAAATATAAAATATATAAGTTCTTTTTGACCTCTTGTATTCTACAAGGCATATTGAGCCTATACATGTTCAGTGCTTTTAGAGTTTCAAAGTCCCATGAGTTAAAAAAAGGGTAACAAGAGTGTGCTAACTGGCCAAGGAGTGTGTGGTTAGATCTCTATGCAATACTGAGTATGATGATACTTTCATCATTCGCCAATTTTAAGGGGAAAAAAAAAACACAATTATTACACCATCATCCAACATTATCGGTGGGAAATAAAACTGTATATATTATCGAATGTTGTTCAGACGAAATTAGATCACGCAAGGTCGCAATGTTGGGGCTGAAGGTCTGATGATTTAATCAGAGTCCTTCAACACGAAGCAGAAAAAAAATTTCAAGATTTGTGCACAATTACCACAAAACCCAAATCAGCTCTTACATCCTTAGTGCCGTTTTTGGCTGGCCACGAGCGTAAGGGTCACGCATCCGTGGCAGCTCCATGGCACCGAAGACTCCGTAGGCATTGCTTTCATCTTTGCTCCTACTATCGTCATCGTCGTCATCCGTGGCCTGATCAAGAGCCATAAGATTTTCACCATACCTGACACTCTTTATCCTCATCTCAGTCACCCTAGGCTGCGACCCCATGAGAAGCTCCACAACTTCCAACATGGTAGGGCGCTTCTCAGGCTCCCCTTGCACGCACAAGGCAGCGACGTTGATCGCCTGTTTGAGCTGGTCCTCATTGAAATTCCCCCCTAGCTTTGGATCGGCGAGGTCTTTGAACCGGCCCTTGAGAATGAGAGGCTCAACCCACTCGGTTATGGTCCGTTTGATGCCACCGGGGAGTTTCTCAATCGGTTTTCTCCCTGTGACTATCTCTAGTAGGAGAATTCCAAAGCTGTAGACGTCGCAGCTCTCGGAGACCTTGCCCCACATTGCATACTCTGGTGCAAGGTAGCCTAGCGTGCCCTTGACCCGAGTCGTCATGTGGCTAACCCCATCTGGAATCAGCTTTGCGAATCCAAAATCAGCCACTAGTGGTTCGAAATTGGAGTCCAGAAGCACATTGCTCGCCTTTATGTCTCTGTGAATGATGTGGGGTGTAACCTCGTGGTGCAAATATCTGAAATGAATCGCATTTGAAGAGTGAGGAGAGATTATAGTCTACCCAATTGCATGTTCTTCTTTCAAGCATTTGTGATTCGAGTTGGAAGGATTTTCGATCACTTACAGTAGGCCTTCTGCAGAGCCAATTGCGATGTTCATCCTTCTCCTCCAGTCCAGCTGGGCTTGGCTGGCGAACTGGCCATGCAAATGAGAGAGTAAGCTGAGATTAGGCATGTAATCATACACGATGAGCCGTTGGTCGGTCCCTGCACAATATCCTCTGAGCCCAAGTAGGTTCTTGTGGCGAACCCTTCCGAGGACTTCCACTTCCACTGCAAACTCCATCTCTGCCTTTGAATTCATGGCCTTCAGCTTCTTCACTGCTATCTGTACATGGCAGTGAAATTTTTGACGGCATGGTTATCTTCGATTGCACGCATATGCACACATAAAGAGCCTAAACTTACGTGTCTTACTCCTTGCGGATTCGCGGAATTCCGCAACAAGACAAGAAGCAAAATACCCCCACAAGCGTGATGAGAAGATTTTCCCATTTGGGGTGCAGAAGTTAAGCTGGATGCCCGTGAATTGTTGGTGTATGCGCTGTGCATCAGCTTATTTGCAATATGACAATCTATAAGATGACAATCAGCTGGATATATATCATCTACGGCTGAGGTAAATATAATTAGGAAATGCGCTTCAACATCATATGGATCTAGGTCGTCAAGCTGGTCATCATGCCACCGTTTTAGAGAAATAGCCTTTGATCGCTGCATCATTTTTCAGCATGATGACTGGATCAACGAGGTCTTATTTTCATCATAGGACAAGTACATACCCATGTATGAACCATGGTAGGTCCAAATTGCACTATTTTATTATACAATTAATCGCTCTTGAGACTTTCCAATGAAAAGACAATATAAATAAATAACACCAATGTGAAAACGGAAGAACAAAATGACAAATGTAAATGTATCAAAAGAAAAAGAAATAATTACCTTGGAAGTTTTCATTTAAATGGTTTATTTGGAACCTTATAGATTTAATTTAATTTATTGATCATGCTTAATAATACTTACGTAGCTAAGTTTGGATAAACCGTAAACAAAGAAAGATTTTTGACGGATGTACATTCACTCTCAAAGTAGATGCATTTTGTGATTAACTTAAAATTTTAATAAAGGGTTTAAATAAATCTTGCATGTAATTTTTTTTTTTTATGAAACAGCTATCATTTCCTCAAAATAAAAACCACTAAAATGTCGATGCCCATGAATGGATGACCCGCCATTAACTAGCATCACAAGATTTACAAACACCAACAAACAAATTCGTAAAAAATGTAAAAAAGAAAACTTACTTGGAGACCATCGGCCGTTTTCCCCCAATACACACTCCCAAATCCACCTTCTCCGAGCTTGTTATCTTCACTGAATCCATTTGTCGCCTGATGCAGCTCCTTGTATGCGAATATCCTCCATGAACTGTTTCCATCGCCCGGCAAAAACCTACTCATCATAAGCACAACCAGAAAACATTAAAACTTAAGAAAATTTCATCGAAGAATGGCGATCAATGCCTAGTGGCACACACCCACAAACTGCCTGTATCTTACCCGTCTACCTTCTCTACCCCACAACAAGAGCTGAACGACGATCCCATATGGCTGTTCCGTCTATTGGACGTCTCTGAATTTTGCCAAGTTTCTAATATAGCTGTCCTATTTTCCCTTTTCTGATTGTTGTTTTGCTTACTTTGGTGGAGGGAAATGCATAGCAGAGGGAGGAAAATTTTCTTTTAAATCGTATGAAGGTCACTTAGGTCACTTTAGAGATAACACAGCCGTCTTAGGCCGGCCAATTTTTATGGCGACAAAATGATTAAGCGGCTAAAACAAAGGAGAATTTGATGGTGGCCTTTGCTACCGAGGATAGGACGGTGCACATGCATAGATGATCCTCACAACTATCTCGAGCAGGTATTAATCGAGACGGATAATATGTGTTCCCAGATCAGAATTTGGTGCACAATGTAAACCCCGCAATCGAACGTTCAATATGAAAGTGTAAATTCGAGTTTATGACCCGATATGAAGCACTTTGACAGTCAAATTATCCAGGAAAATGTGGGGATTATCTTTCTGATCATGTAGAGTATTTCCTATAATTTGAATGGCACTGATTTGGTTCAAAATTAATGTATCCCACGTATCATGGACCAAATTCGTTTGATAAGATTATAGATATAATTAAGTCTTTGGCGATTCACCAGGGAGAAGTATTATTTCTTTAGTCCTTAGTGCAAGGTTTAGGATCAAGCCACATGGATGCGGAGGAAAAGCTGATGACGTTGGTACTGCAATTTAACTGCCAACCTTTGTTTTTTCCACTTACAAATATCGGGCCTGTCAAAAATCCATCGGTCAAAAGCTAGCTCCTTTTAGAATATTCTGAAACCATAAGATTGAATACCAAATGCAAGCCAGCATATTTTACCTTTATTCTTTATTTTTTTATTTCTGGTATTCATTTACATCATTTCTCTTTTTCTCCCTCCACTTTTCTGTCATTAATCTAGTATCTAATCAGTCTATTGAACTGTATATGTTTGTCTTTGTTATTTTTTAGAGAAAGCACTTCGTTATATATGAATATGTTCCATGCATAGTTTCCGAACAAGCAGTGATAAACATAAGATAATTGCGAGAGGAAAATTTTCTATGAAAAATATAATTTCTTTTAGGAAATAGAAAGTTGTGATAGAAAACATTATTTCGACTGTGGTGGAAAAGGTAAAATATATAAAATGGAAAATAGTCAGCTTATGTGTAAAAAAAATTTAATAATTAAAAGAAAGGAAGCAAAAAAAAAAAAAAATCTCCTTCTTTCTTATCCATCATCCAAATTGAAAGCATTACCCCAGCACAAAAATTACAACCCAAACAGCAACTTCTCTTGCAACCTGGAATTTTCCACATTCATGGCATCTGCCCTGCAACAAAACCGTGACTGTTGGTTACCTCTTTTTTTTCTTTTCTTCTTTTTTTTTTTTTCCCTTTAACTGCTGCATGCGGCAGTCTCCATTGAGTTGCATGTGGAGCCAGGTGTTTCCTTTGTCTCACATATATATGCTTATGAGATATTCACGAGAGGGATGAACTGGACAATCCCAACGGTGAAGTGAGCGGGTGAGCGGGAGAGTTACTATTCAGTCAGCTGTAGCAGATTCTGTCAACTCATTTCACCCCAAAACCATATGCAACAATGTGGCATTATTGTAATGACCCACCCTAGGATGACAATGCTACACTTGATAAGGCAGTTTTCCCTAAGTTCTACCATAATTGAATAATGTAAATACACGACAACAAAACACTAACAGACAAACTATAAAAAGAAATATATTGAAAATAAAATTATATAATTAATACATTCAATCTAATTCAAGTTCCGAACATATATGTCTTGAAAAGTTTACTTAATACATGAAAAAAGTAAAGTAAAGTGAATTTATTAAAAATTCTCTTTTCCGCAACCTTTAGCAAAACACTTATGTTTGTGAGAGGAACCATTTGTAAAATAATAAAAAAAAAGAATATGATTACAAAACCCAATAAGTAGAGAAGATGAACTTAGCACATGTGTTAAAGATAAATCTACACCATGCAAGATCTTCTCATTGGAGTCCGAGGGTAAGAATTTTATTGATATTTTTGTTGAAATTCTCGATTTTGCTAACATTGGTCGTGACTTTTCAACAATTATAATACGTTAATCTTTAATATGCAAACATGCTGAATTAACATACATACAACATGGATTATCAACCAATTTGATCATATGGAACCTATGCATATTATTCATGTTTTAATTCAAGGCATTCTCTTCAAATAATACATATGAAATTTCATTCGAGAGATGTCCACAATGTTGACACAACTATGATGGATTCCTTAGCTATTCTAATACCACAAAAACATTCACTCAAGGGCATGATTTCTCATGCCTCTAATGTAGCGTCAACCAGTATGCCTCTAAATCCAATAACAATTGTTGCGTGCATGAAAATCTATCAAATAAAATACATTACAATCAAACAAATATATATGAGGTTTGTTGATATAAGGCATAGATTTCATTCATATAAATCATGCATTCAAACCCTATATATCTAGCATATTAAATCATAAAAATTTAACTAAGGAACTCCCAAATAAATCTATGCATCAATTCAAAAATCTAATCAATGCATTCATAATTTAATGCATCAAATCCATGAATTGGATCAACGCGTTCATCATCTTTGGCATTAATTTTTATGAAATTGATTAATGTAATAGCATTATTCTACTTACCAATCTTATGATCTACAAAAGAAGAATAAAATCTGTAACTCCATTCCCTTTTCGCTTTACCAATGAGCTCTCACCATAATAATCTGCCTTTCTCCTCAATACCCTTTCTTTGATTTCAATTTCAATGGGAGAAGTCTCTGTTTTTTTATCCCAATACCCCTCTTTAGTTGAGTTTGTAAATAAAATGGGAGAACTTCCCTCTTGATAAATAAGAAGGGAAATGGAAAGGACTTATCCTCTTATGTATCTCACTATTTAAAATAAAAAAAGATAAATAATAATAATAATAAATAAATAAATAAACATAACCAAATCCCACCCATCTAAACCTCAAACCCTTGACTTTTATTTTCATTGATCATAATTTTAACCATCCAAGCTACACAAATTGCTAAAATTTAAATGATAAATAAAAATTATCCAATATAAAAATTCACAGTCAACATAACAATAGTTTTATTCACAACTCATATTAATAATTCAATACGTTATATGGTCAACAAGTCAACAATCAAACATTCAACTATTGAACATCGGCACAAAAGACAGGCATTATATCTGGGTTATTACAATTATAGGCCCATCATGCATCGTCAAGGTGGCCTTTGGCATATTTTCCAATTACTGTTACTACTAACTGATGATTCTGTAAAATATAGTTATAATAATACATATATATATATATATATATATATATGTATATGCCAAAGCCGTCTTAGCTCAGCTGGTAGAGCGCATGGCTTTTAACCATGTGGTCGTGGGTTCGATTCCCACAGACGGCGTTTGTTATTTATTTTGTTTTTCTATATCCCAGCAGATTTTTATATAATATACATGTTGTGAGATTTAATTATTTTGTTTTTCTCTATCCCAGCAGATTTTTATATAATATACATGTTGTGAGATTCAACCAATCAGTTTCCCTTTGAGTTGGAAACGAACCGCTGTCAAAGTAAAAACTAGGAGGAACTCCTAAGCCATTGCAAGTGTATGACGATAATCTCATGAGCTCGCTTTGATGGTAAGCTGTAAATACATAATGAAATGCTTTTCTACTTACTAAAATTTTTATCTTAATAAGCTATCGTCATAGCTCTTGTAGAATCTCCAAGTTCTCTGCGCTTGACTAAAAGGCCCAAAAATAACCAACAGATGGCGATCACGCCCAGCCCAATCTACACCAACTTGAGCCCAATCTTCCGCTGTCTTTAGACCTTTTAAACTACCCAATGAGGAGAAGACTCCTTATCAGCATCATTATTCATATATACTTTTTTAATTTTCACCAAGAAAATCTCTTTTACTTTACCCGCGTCATTTCTAGTCACGATCCATATGTTTTATTTTTTACTCTTTATTACACTAGAAAACAAAGTAAAAAAAATAGTAAAATATAAAAAATGAAAAATAAAACTATATAATACAATATTAGAGAGTGATCAAAGGTAAAATAAATAAATATTTTGGATGAAGAAAATAACAGCTAAAAATATACACCCCTTGATGGGTGCAGATTCAAAGGTGTGGGAAAGCAGGAAAGAAACACCCGCTAACACGTGCCCGTCAGTACCAACTGTGCTCATCAATGCCCCTGCGCTTTCTCTTCGCCGCGTCCAACGGCCTCATCGCCAGCCATCCACGTGTCCTTCTCTTCAATCTCTCTTAACACCCTGCATAATCGCATACCCTTCCGAAAAAGCCCTCTTAAGAGGCGAGGCCTGCGATGCGATCCCGTGCAAAGATTGATGCAGCCGAACAAGAACAACTCGATAGTCCACGTGAGAAAGCAGAGATGGACCCAACACTGCTCCTGCGACACAATTTCTCGGTGCCCCGCAGCTTTGGCATCCGCGTCGCCGCGTCAAGAAGTAAACCCCAAAGGTTCACAGCCTCACAGCTGGCATGCAAGTCGAATATACGTGCGCCACGTTCCAATCCGTCCACCCATTCTCCCAGCAGCAGCAGCCTCGGACGTTGCTTCTGCACAGAAAAATACCGTGAGAGTCGTCTGCCGTTTTGGAAAACGGTGGCGACTCTCCACCCATATCGGAATCTCGACCGTACATCTCAACGCCCTTAAAAATATTATTCGTAAATGAACAGAAACATCATAATTTCCACCATGTAACCATTCACCACCAGTTTGAAACTGCGTTAGCTAATTCACAGTACTTTATCTAGGATTTATACCATGTCAAATTATAGTCCTCTGGTCGGTACGTTTGCAATCCCTGCTTCATCGCCGCTTGGCCTTGTTGCAAAAAGCTATGGTACCAACCCAAATCGAAGATTATATAAAGATTATAAATATATACAAATCAAAGACAAAATCAAATACACAGATAAAGACACAAGGCTACGTGAAAAATCCTTAGAACCCAACAGAGAAAAATCATGGAATATCTCACAGAATGCTTCACATGTATCCCCGATCAACACGGTCCGCCAATCTCACAAACACAGTTTCACTATACTTTTGACGCAAAATCGCCAACATCCCGAGGAAGTGCCCAAGACATGATCGTGACCCTCCCTCGAGTAGGCCATCATTCAAATGCCATTCGCCGTTCCATGTCAATTTCCTGGCAATATTCGAGCGTTGCGCCAACCAGAGTGACATCAGCGATGGTGGCCGACGTCAATGTTGTGGCGATCGAATGGCCTGCCACTTTAAGAGTAAAATCCTGCGGACTGCAGATAAGATTGTTCCTCAGGTTTACAAATAAATATCAGTAACTCCGTTTTTAATAAGAAAGATAAGACAGATAGTAAAGACGGAAAAGAGCAGCACTCATCTTCATTCATCTCAGAAGATTTACAATTCCCGGTGGAAAGATAGGGAAAAAAGGAGAGTCTATATCATGTCTAATACAGCCGCAAAACTTTAGATACCAGCTAAAAAGAAACAAAATAGAAAAGCCACCACCAACAGGATAACCTCAGCCTTCCGATCGGCGGGCCCCATGATCTCCACCTCACTCATCTTGAGTCTCTTGATCTGCACCGTCCTTCTTCTGGGTATCCTTGTTTTCTCGATTCCCATCATTTGCATCTTTCAGGACGGAAGGAGCATCTTTCTTTGAAATGGGTGTCGCCAGGTAAGTGGGTTTCTGATCCCCGGCCATGATCACGACCACCCTCATTTCCATCATCTGCGGCTCAGCGGAGGGGACTGGCTGCTTGAGAGAGCCTTCTTGTGGATGCGCGTTTTCAGGGTCAGACTCCCTTTCTCTGCGTCGGCTGCCGTCTAAGAAGCCGTTGAACCTCCAGTAAGAGCAGGCGAGAATGAGGAGAGCGAAGGCAATGAGGCCCAGCATGGCTGCGAGACCACCGAACAGGTATGGTACCGGGGAGTGCCATGGCGAGCGTTGTCCCTGTGCAAGGCTTGCGTAGGATGCATTCCTTGAGGTGGCGTCGGCGTCGAGGATTGCTGTCATTTCTATTTCAGCGAGCGAGAGATGAAACAAGAGCTGAAAGATGAGGAAAGCCAAGGGGGTAGTGATGGGAATTTATAAGCTGAAGAAAATGGTCTTTTTCCTTTTTCTTTTTTGACTTCGTTTTATTTTTCCTTCAAAAATTACTATGGAGCATGCCCGCGTGTGGGATCCACCACCAACGTAAAGCGCATATTCACTATTTCATAACCGCATACTCGCCCAGCACCACACCCCAAGGAATAGCGGAAATGGGCAAAATATACAGCCTTACCAAATGGTTCCTGGATAAAGCAATTTAGAGCCTTGTGCTATTATTTCAAAAGATTTGGTCCAAAATTCGATGTTGGGTTGGTCGGGTTTTGTTGTGGTCCACCCACAAAAAATGTTCGGTGCCCTGCCATGGATCGCCACCATTTCATTTCAATGCCATCTAGAAAACGCTAGAAGGTTGTTAACTTCGCCTTGGGATTCCCCATCCGGAATTTTTTCTCTTTTTTGCTGCATTTGAGCGTGGCCAGCCAATCAACGGCCCTAAATAATCACACGCTTGCCTCTCTCACACGGCTGTAAACGGACCATCGCACGTGGTTTTGGGTATTGGTGGCGACTGGCGAAGCTCCATAGCGGAGGCAGCGTGCGCGGCAAGCTGGCGCGGTGGCCTCTCTTGGTGGGGAATGTCATCATTTGGCAACCCAGGACCGAGCTGTTACTTGATGCTCTGGCTGCTGACAATGCTCGGTGCTTGGAAATCTGTGGGGATTAAATAAGCACCGTCGCTAATTTCGATACCGAAAGTTCGTCGCGTTTGAATAACTCTAATGATGATGTTGATACTTGATTGTGGAAAATTGGAGGTTAGTCCCACTAAGTTTTAACTGTCCTATTGATGTCAACACGAGAGAACAGAATCAGGGAAATTTGTGGATAATTCACACGTCAAATGTTGCTCTTTATTTGTCCGATTATTCTCAATTCCTTGTACGTGCTATCAATCAAAACCCTTATCTTTTTTAGATACGTCTAACATCACGCTCGGCTGGAGTATCAATGCTCTGGGGATTGCTGAGTTCGCGACTGTTTGATGTGGAAGTTTGCGGGGCACAAGCACGGCGATTTTTGCTCTCATGTGGCACGTGTGTGTCGAAGTAGTCCAACTTATGGGAAGCACCCGTGTCCAATGGCAAGAAATGGAAAGACTACGCGCCCGATCACACCCGACATGGACTGAATGCGCCTTGAGGCGCAAGCAATTTTGGCTTCGCCAGGAAAGACACGCGGTATGGAATTAGAATGATAAACTGTGTTTGGAAAAAGGTGGAAGAAAAATGAAAAAATAGATTTTTTAAAGATTAAAAAAAGTGAGAGAGAAAAGGAAAATAAGGAAAAATCATGGCTATAATAAAACAAATAACATAATGAGATCTAAAACAAGCGAAGTTGTTAGAGTTAAGTAATATAAATAACATAATGAGACAAGGACAAAACTTAAAATAAGAACAACTCAAATACAATAATATTAATAATTAAAGAATTAAAATTAAAAAAAATATCATCTTTATATTATTTAACAAGTGTCACTGTGCTTCATCATAATTTCTCCTGTGAATGATACCTCGGGTATGTCAGCGGATCCCTGCAAATCCATATTGATATTTTAAAGTGGCAAAGGAAGGGCAGGGGCCCAGTGCATGATCGCGCGACCCATTCTAGAATGGAAAATGCTTCTTCCACTAGCGGGGAGTGATTTTTTGTAGATATTTAGTAAAATGCCTGGCCATGGAGAGACGCGAAAGCGAATTGCTTCTCTCCTCCTAATCTAGCGGGACGGTGAAAACTGGAAACGCAATTGAGATAGAGAGAGACTGCAATGAGTTGGACGTAGAATGTGCTGAGAATGGCTTCATTACGAACTTATAAAGTTACGAAAACCACTCCATAACTTCCGATGCTACGATCAGGTGCCTCAAATCTGCAGGGCAGTATTTCATATTTTGGTAGCTTTCTCTGCTCCGTTCGTTTATTTTCCAAGTCTGTAGGCAGCCTGATTTTTGCGTTAGGTTAGTTTTCATGGATGCGGTGTCTATGCCAAAATTAATTTGCTCCAAGAGACACAGGTGATCGGATCTGTCACCCGAACGGTGATCCATGATTTCGAGGAACGATTTACAGTGTCACTCCACAAGTACGGTAATTGGGCTCTTTGCATATAGGTACCTCAAATATAGATTAATTGCATATTTTGCCTCGTAACTTTCATATTGCATATAAATAGTATAAAAAGACAAAAAAGTCCATCATAATACATTGCAGAGGTTGCATGCCACGTATGGGGGATCACAAATTGGACATCTAAGTAATTTTAGTGTCGTAGATAATAACTTTTAAGAAAAAAGTGGATAAAATATCTCAAAGAGGAGATAAGTTACCAACATTTTTCCCTTTTCATATTATCATCAAACCACATCGTTATCGTTTTATAGTTCGACGGGAGGTACCATATATTTAAATTATATAAATTTTTAGCCATCATATACAAATATAAAAAACTATAAATAGAAAGTGCAAACAAATCATACATAGATAGAAATACGCCAAAAGCCCTAAAATAAATTGGGAGAAGATGCATGCATATCAACGTTGGCACCAAACGTTGTATAACAATGTCCTGAAAAGTAACGTCGTGTGTGATTCCCGGAGAACAAAGCATCATTACACAAGGCTACAGGCAGAAAGCATCACGTTCGTTGTTTACTTTGGTAAATTTTGATGGCGGTCTTATCCGACTTAGAAAAAAAATACATTCGTGTTCCGTCACGATATGATGGCTTTCTATCACGTGGGCCCCGCCAATTGATTCTGTAAAACCGACGGCGCGCCACCGCGGAACTGTTTGGTTGGAGCCAGATTTCCTCGTGGCGGTAGAATCTATGATTGAATACACAATTTAAGAACTCTTTATTTGATGCAAAATTTAAATATCTTTAATAATATTTTTTTTCTTACTATTACTTTTATTTTTATTTAAAAATATATCTATTTCATTTTTATTTACTTATTCATCAATAGTTGATATTACTTTACTCTTTTTTCGAACACGATTTATGATGTTATTCTTTTTAAATAAAATTTTATATTGTTTTAGAGTTGGACTCTTTTTGGACCGTAAACAAGTCGCCCAAGCTTCAAGGAGTACGGGTGCAACGAACCTCGAATACGGGCAGCCCAATCATTGTAATTTGTGCTGTTGTTTGGACCATTGATAATTTTCAGTTGTTTTCTCTAGTGAAATTGACATATCGATCGTGGATTTCCAATAGCGAGCCATGCCATGTGGTTCCAGGTGTGGTGTAGGGTAGAAAGGTTGGAAAACGGAGAAATGCTGCAGCTCGTATTTGATGGATGCAAACAGCAGGGCAGACAGATGATCAGGTGTGAAAAACGAGGGAATGCCGTCAACATTCATTATCCAAACCGTTCAGCGAGAGCACGTAGGCCTCTCCTAGTTCAATCCTTCGCAAACCAGCCATCAGTCGAGACTCGAGAGAGGCTTGCATCGATCTCATTGCCACGAAATGTCCTTTGCTGATACGAAGACCGTCCGATGAAAACCATGAAATACTGCATTTCACTAAAATAGCTATGCTGCGTTGTACAATGCCGTGAGCTCCACACGCGCGCCTCCTCTGCCTTTGCGTGCAGGCTTTTCTCGCATTCTGATCGCATCGATGCAAAGGAGGTGCCAATGCCATTTGTGGATGGGCTGCACATGCAAAACGAAGTGCTCCACAGTTAGACGTTTCAGGACATGCGGCCTGATCTAAGGCTCCGTTTGGTTGAATACGCATTCCCGCATTAAGGTGTGTAACGAGCATGTATCTTCTGTCATACACTCTTCTTTCTTCCAACCAGACAGGATATTACCAAACACGCTTTGCATTTTAATTATCATTATTATTATTCAATAATTATTTTCACATTTTCAATCACTTATTTCAACATATTCTCTACTTTTAAATCAATTGCCCCCATTTTTTAATCACTCATCTACCTTTTCAAATATTGTTTTGTTTTTCTATAATATTCTGTCCGTCGCACTTTATATCCTAATACACACATCCAATATTCTAACACATGCAACCCGACTTCATCCAGGGGGCTGCCTTACAGATGAGTCTGACCTTGCACCGTGGGCAATCCAAACAATTCAGTTGTAAATACTTGTTCCGGGGCCCACATATTATCAGGAAGCGATC
>JAYJMB010088898.1:0-18711 GCA_036873735.1 Pouteria campechiana | reverse complement strand
GAGGAGATCACCTCCTCATGAAAAAAGGAAATAAGTTTAAGGGTGTGATAGTAATATAGCCCAAATTTGGAGGGATCATGTTCCAAGGAAATAAATAAAATAATAATAAATAAATAAATGAAAAAGGAATATGATAGTAATACAACCCATGAAAATGAAAACAAGAAAAGTAACCTCATGTCTATTGCAATCGTTCATAATTCATGAATTTGTGAAGTTGTGTTGAATGTGTCTACTTAAGTTGCACAAGTTGAACTAAGTACTAAGGATTTAATTTAGAATGACTATCATTCTTTGTACATACACCAAGAATTAAATGGAGAGAGGATAATACGCAGGTTGGAAATTCAAATATACATGTTGTTTCAATATTTTTCTCCCAGGCTATGTCAATTGTCTTGAGATTTTCATTAAACTTAATCTATGTGATGTTTATATTTGTATTAAGTCTTACTCGAGGATGAGCAAAGTAGTAAGTTTGGGGGAGTTTGATAAGTGAATATTATTCACATATATGTTGCATTTTCCATGCTTTATTTTGGTATATTTATGAGTTATTTTCTAGTAATTTGATAAATTTATGATTGTTATGTACTTGTAGGCAAAGGAGAACAAAGGAGCAAAGAAAATGAGAAAATCATGGAAATATAACAATAGTTAGAAAGGAGGTACAAAGACTTAGGCAAAAAGAAGGTAAAAAGGCAAAAAGAAAAGCCAGCGTTCTGACATAGACAAGCAATGCAGTGACACTAAACAATGAAGGACCTGCAAGTCAAGACAAAGGCATAGTGTCGTGACACAAGTTTCTAGTGCCATGGCACTGAAGTGGCAAAAGGAACAATGTCGTGGCATAGGATGGCCATGATGCAACACTGTCCCATAATGCATAACCAGTGTTGCAGCACTATCTGTCTATGCTGCGACACTAGCTTGGGAGGCAAGATCCAGATTTTCTGGAAAATGTTAAAAATGTTGTAAAAATGTAATTTTTAATTGAAAAACTATAAAGAGCAAGTATGGTCACCCTAAAGAGGGGCTTGGACATGTTTTGGCAAGGTTAGAAGTTGAAAACAAAGAGAGAGAGGTGGCTACACAGATTGGGAGTGGGATCTTCATGCAAGAGCAGGAGAAGGCAGAACATTACTTGGCGAAGAGTTTTCATTGATCTCTTCTTGTTCTTTCCCATACATTTTTGTTCCTATAACATGTCAAGACAATGTGTATTATTTCCATTGATTATATCATGAGCTAAACACATTAATCTAAGGGAATGATGTAGTCGGATAATGAGTATTGGGTTTTATTATATTTAATGCATTTCTTTGGTTGTTCATTATCTATGTTGAGTGTTTAATCTAATTTTAATGCTTGTGAAAGAATACTAGCCCTTTCAACATGATTTGTGATTCAATTTGAGGCTAAGAAGCAATAATAGAATTAGACCATGATTAAGCACATAAGATTGTCATGATGATAGATATATCCATGAAGCTTATGAAACATTACGAGTTTCTTAATTTTAATGCATCTTAATTAGTTGGGATTTTTACGGAGATGTAGGAAATTACCCAATTGAGATAGGTTGCTATGACTTGAGAAAGAATAACAATTAATCAAGAGAAACTCAATGTCAACATAAGAACAAACATTCATTGTTAAAATTAATGAAACTAAATATGATTTATCCGGTGAAATCGGACACCCTTAGATGTTTTAAATCATTATCTCTGTTATTTTTTCTAGAATCCACATCATTACAAAAAGCCATTAATTTAGATCTTTTCTATTTACATCTTTACATTCACTTATCATAATTCAATCCTTCAAACAAAACTAAAAGTTAGAGTAATTTGGTATTTAGTGAACTTAGTTTTCATCGGAACAATATCTTACTCATTCTTTATTACTTATTCGCGACATGTGCACTTGCATTAAGAAAATTTGCAATAGCCAACGAATTTGATTTATAGAAAATTATTTTTATTAGGATAAGCGAAGATGAAACAAGAGCAGAATTGAAAGTGTTAGAAAACTCACAATATGCTCTTTGTCGCACTGTTTGCAAGGATATATTGGCTTATAAGTTAATATGAGAAATCTTTAGACAAGCCAAAGATGAATTAGTAAGGGGCAAAATACTTAACACTCACACACACTACTTGCGTTACTATTAAAAACTAATTTGAGTGCAAAAAATTAAGGAAAGGAAAAAACATACTCCTTAAGAAGAAGAAGGAAAAGAAAGGACAAAATGAAAATCTCATAAAATATCAAGTCCCTTTGAAATGAAAAGGAAAGGTAAGTGCAGGTATGACACTCAAACTTGAATGACTTTATTAAATGTGTCATTATCTAAATTTTTAAAATTTTTACTTGCGCATTTCTTTCCTTCTATTCTTTTGTTAATAAGTATTCATGCTCAATCTTTCAATTAATTATTTCTGTCTACTTACAAGTCTGTAGAAATAAATTTACTTTCAAAATATTTACATTCTTATTTTTTGATTACTTATATCTGATTAGTTATCTTCTTACCTTCATTAGTAGAAATCAAAGTTTACTCTTTGAATTTTTATATTTCATATATACAATGTTGATAAATAGAGTTTATAGTTAGAATCTTGTTTGAATACCTTTATTTGCATATTGATTAGAATTAAACTTTGAAACTATACTTGAGTATTTCTACTTATTTATCCTTATACTTCATTTATACATCAACAAAAATTAAAAGCTACACTTAAAATTTTAATTGATTAGCTAATTATACATTTATAGAAATAAAGATTCATTTATAGTGTAGTTCATACATACTCTGTTCATTCATATATACATAGGAGAATATAAAATTCACACTAGGATTCATGAATATAGTTTCATTTAAAATAATCAAGAGGTAAGAAAAATGTAAGTATTTAGAAAATAAATAGTCTAAAACTAACAATACCTAAAAAGAGACATAACTAAAAGAAGAGTAAAAATACTAAAACTGAAACACAAATTGAAATAGAATTTAGAGACACCTAGGAAAAGGAAAACATTCGTATAAGAAGCGAACAAATTAAGAAATGAATGATCCATTTAAAATGATGAAGTATCTAGATTCTTAACTACATACTATTTTATGATAAAAAAGAATTGCATTATTTAAGTTGCTACACAAAGCTCACATTTATTTGATTTTGCTAATGAAAAAAGAGTGCAAGAATCTCTCAAATGTATGCAAGAAAAGCTTGAAATGAGCAAGAATGAGAATGATGAGAAAACAAGATCATCTTCTCAATTTACAAACTTCAAGCTGAAGAAAGCAAATCAATCACTGAAATAAAAAGTCAAGATTAGCATCATCATGAGCTCAAATGTACAAAATGAAAATTGAAGTAACAAAAAGAGATAAGTTTGTCAAACTTGATATATATATTTGATTGATAAGTATATTGAACATCTGCATTTCACACTCTTCATGTTCCTGAAATGTATATTTAACTACTTTGGATTTGAATGGATATGAATTTATTGTTTCTAAACTAAATCATTCTGAAAATTTAAATTAATATGCAAAATAACTAATCCTTAATATAATTACAGTCCCAAGGTATAGTCAAGCCTATTTGGGAAACCTTATGGTTTAAGGTCTCAAATAGGCATTCCATGCCTAGCCATTCCTTCGTAATCATCATTAAGGCTTGAATTCCAAAGATTGAAACAATTAACAAAATAACTTAAATCTTTATGAATGCTTAAAAGTTATGCTTATGTCATGAATTATCGCATCTTATTTATTATTCCTACCATTCATGACCATAATGTTTGTAAGAATATTTGAAAATATAAAACTTGAAATCATGTGATAAGGAAATTCAAATAATATGTGATAGTCTGTTTCATCCCAAGCTGCTTTTTGCAATTTTCACATCATCTGAAGCAATTTTAGTATTTTGATCATACCTTTTTTGTATGAATTCGGAATTAAACAATTCTTGATTCTATGGATAGATAATTTAAAGGAATAAAACTTTTATGTTTATCACTTTTACTGAATCAGCCTCCTTATAGGAGTTGTTAGGCCTCAAAGCGATGCCTTTTTGACAAAGTGAGATTTTAAACTAAGTTTCAACTATTGGAGATAGTTGTAGTATTTTAGTCATAAAATTCTCATAAAAAATCAAAATTATGTGACTTTTAATGCATTGAAAAGATAAGAATAAAGGATACAACTTTGATATTAAACAAGATTTCCAAATCTAACTCTAGAAGTACCAATATTTGTCTAAATATGTCACCTTGCATTGATAAAATTCTTTTGTGATCAAATCCTATGTTGAATACTGAAATATGACTCTTGGATGATTTTTTTCAATTGATAAGGTGCATAAATTATGGTATGAATTGATTTACAAAAGCACATATCGAGCATATAAAGATAAACAAAAGGCCAAAAATTTCTAAAGATGATTGAATGAGTGTGGTCTGAGAGAGCATGAAAAGTGATATCTATTTTAGATTGCCCCATTGTATTCAAGTTTCATAATGAGATGCCTTATAAGTAGAAATAATAATGTTTCTTGTAAATCTGATCTCTGATGAATTAAAGAATTATTTTCATGAAGCACTCTTGGATTAACCACTGAAATTTAATTACTTTTGAAGATCCAAAGTTTAGGTTAAAAGAAATCAGCATTCCTGAAAGATATATCTGAAAAGTTGCTGATTTCTAAGCATGTGAATTCGAAGAACTTGAGAAAGCCTAAGAAATATTCAATTCACATGTATATCATATGAAGGTGTGTTATGTAAAGAGCTAAGAAATGTTGAGCCCTTTCTTTAAAGATTTAAAGTGCTTTTACTTTATTTTCTAGTCTATCTATAATAAGTAACATACAAATTATAGAGGTTCAAACAAAATTCTTTTCTTATTGTTCACCAAATAAAGTAGCTTTGTCTATTGGTTTGTTTGTTGTAAGTTATAGACAACTATTGATAGCTTGGACTAGGTTTCTTCATAGTCGATGAATTGACTTTGTTTATTAATTTGTTTATAGAGAGCTTTAAATGAATCTGAAAGGCACAAATAGAGCTTACCTTCATAGTTATATTTCTCAGTCTACCATCTTAAGAAAAGAACATAAGAAACTTAGGTTGTACAAAGCATTACTTAATGATCAAAATGATAAAAATCTCAATCTGAATTAAGAAAAATTCAGTGTTGCCATCATTGAACAACATCAAGAAACTACAAACTAATGAAAAAAATAAATACAAAATTTAGGATCATGCATTATCATATCATAACTATTGAATAATTGAAATGATGTGTGTTTATCATCTTATCTGTTTAAAACTTGGTATTTTCATTCTTAAAAAGATGTGGCAAAGTTTCTTATGCAATTTCTTTGTGAAATATGATTGTCAGTTCAGTGTCCTTTGTGTTTAATTGAGAATTATGATTGTGATGCATCCTTGAAATGATATATGAATTGATGCATGCTTGAAAAATATTTACATATCTTCAAAACTTTAATTATAATTTGGATGTTGCTCATGACATGAATTTGTCCTTTATATTGCTGAAAACTAATTGTATCTCATATGCGTAGTTATGCTTTCTATAGGACCAAGATCTATATGTGGTTATGAACTCTTTAGGAACCCAACAAGATAGGGGGAGAAATATGTAGATTTGTCAGTCATAACCTTAATACAAAAAGGGGGAGAGTTTGGAACAAAAGAAGACCTGGGGAAGAATGGATTGTGCTTTAAATGTTTATGCTTTTTGTGGTTTGATACAACAAAGGATAGCAGAATATTTTGGATAAAAGTACTAATCCCATACCATGCTCTTGATTGCATTTTCCTATCCTATCTTCGAGTTATTAAGGGGGAGACATATGCCATTAATTTTATACACCTTTTCAATGCTAACAAAAAGGGGGAGAAAAATGTAGAAAAACTTATTTGAGAAATTGGGATGATAGATGGTATTAGAAAAGATGCCTGTCATGACTTGCATTTAAGAGAAGAATAAAATCATACATCATAACCTGTCTTTATCAAACTCCAAAGGATTATACATTCCAATTAGATAGGGGGAGTTTGCTATTGGATCATTAGCATGACCTTTAAATGTCACAAGTCTTCAAGTTTTGTCATTATCAAAAAGGGGGAGAATGTTGAGATTATTGTATGATTGTGATGACAACAAAACTTGTCCTAAAACTTGATGCTAATAATGATTTAGTCTGGAAATTTGCAATGAAGACAAATATGTTTGGCATGAATATTCATTATTGTAACATTTTGACTGCAAGTATATTACATAAATTATTTTAGAGAATAAAGAATTCACTATGATCCATAGTGCATTAACCTTGTTTATTATATGTTGGATCATAGATATATCATATGCTTTATGAAGTTATTATTTTAATCTTTCTTTACAAAAATAATATGTGAGTTATCCATGTTCTACAACTTATGAAAATCATGTGGGGATAAACATATTTTAATAAGTGTGCTTCATAGAAAATATTCTTTACATGAAAAAGGAATTGTGCTTAAATAAGCTTATAGATACAAAATCATGATTTAAAGTGCATATCCATGCTTTACAACTTATGTAAATTACATACGGATAATTATATTATGATCTACAATGGAAAATACCATGAAAAATGTCAAGCTAATAATGTGGTGAAAGTACAAAAATTTCCAAGTCCAGGTGCTCTGCTAGAGTAATTTTACTATAATAAAATGCTATAGTACTACTATGGTGGCAGACGAAGTGGAATTGCCACAATGAAAGATGAAGTGGTAGACAAAGTGGAAGAAGAAATAAAACTTCAGACAAAGTAGCAGATAAAGTAATAGATGAAGTGGAAGACAAAGTTTGAGTTCACAGATGAAGTAACAGATGATTGTTACAGTAATCTACTAATGAGAATGCAAAATATCATATTTTATTCTCTTAATATTTAATCTTTTACGCCTGTTTGATTCTTAAATATACTTATTGTTCTTATATTTTGATTTAGAAGACAATTGGAGAGGTGAAGTGCAAAAAGAAGTCAATTGAATAATTTTGGACAACTTTAGATGATGGCTCGAATTCTATTTTGGTCGCTTTGAAGATCTTGCAGTGCGACAAGCATGAATTTTTCATGGAGATTTGTGGTGGTAGTGGAGAGATTGGGCCACTAGGCCCAATCTTGTAGCCCACCACTAATCTCCCTATGGGTGCGGGGGCGGATCCCTCGCGGTATGGATTGTACTCTAAATGACATGCTAAGGAGAAGCCAAAATCATCACCAGAGGTAGCAGACTGGCACTGTCAGCACCCTTTTGGCACCGCCGATGCTAATCCACTTCACCCCACTCCACCAGAGACAACAAGGTGGCGCCAGCAGTGCCCGACTCCATTCCCAACTTTTTGAAACTTACAAAAATTATAGATTTTACATATTTGACTCTGTATAAATATCAGTTTCTCGGGGTTTTGGGGGGGTCTTTTTGCTAGGGTTTTGAGGAGGACTTTTGGCACCTTATGATAAAAAATCTTCTTCTTCTCACTTTCTATTTTATTTTATTTGTGATTTCATGGCCTTGCATGGTTAAACTTTTATTCTTGGTTTAAGGAGACAGAAGCCTCAGAATTAATACACTGTGAGATCAAATTTGATTTAATTATTCAATTTATACTTTTAGTATTGAATGTTCTTCTTTGTTTATGATTAAGATTATTGTGTTTAATTGCTAAGAGGCCTCCTAGTTTATTATTTATTATAATCTATTGCTAGATTAGATATCAAATCTGTAATCGTTTGATCCCTCTAATTTGTGAAACAACTAAGGTTTAATAATTTGTTATTGTTGTAGTTATTAAATCTTAGGAAGAATATTTGACTAAATTAAATGCAACTACTGGTGCTTGTGTTGTTTAGCTTCATCAATCTCTATAAATCTTAAGGCTGCTATTAGATTAAACCTTTAGCACTGCTCTAGGGTTGTTTAGTGGTTAGGATTAATTAGAATATTGTTTTCTAATTAACTATATTGAAGGGGAGATAGGAAAAATAATTCCAATGGTGAATATTTAAAGTATAAATTGATTTATAATTTCATCAATGATTAGTTATGAGATTCTGATGATGGATGTTGACTTGAACCAAGGTTTTCTTCTTTGATAGATTTCTTTAATAACACTTTCTTCATTATATTCAAAACCACCTTTCTTGTTCACATTGCATAAAAGTAAGTTAGATACTCCTTGTGGAATTGACCCTTATTTACACTACTACAGGTATTTTAATTAGAGTAAGGTTCTAAATTTGGTTGCGTACGATAGCACACCATCTAATGTAAGTAAAGATTAGTAATGGACAAACTGAATTGTTAGACTTCGTCCAGCATTAATGAGTGTCTTCCAATTTGATGAAAGTATTAGTCATTACAGAATCTCTTTCACCAATACTTATTAAGAATTAGAAAATCATCTTCTCCAAGGTCGGCACCGCAGGCATTCTAGTAGACGAGAATTAATCAGAAGACGGAGAATTCAAATGTGCTAATAAAAATGATCTTCTATCAATAATGGAGTTCACCTATAACCAATGGCTAGAATTCAAAACAATTATAAATGCAACATTAGTGGATCAGGAGGGGTTAGAAGAACAAATAAGAAAAATATTCAATCCCTTCTGGAGAGCAATTACTGAGCTAAGCCAAAACCTTCTACATCTTTCAAGAGTCATGAGCCTTGTATTCAGACCTTCATCAACTTTGTTTGAAGGCTCCCAAACACCTTTTAAGAAGATCATTTACTTATGCATTTAATCTTTAGAATTCTTTCCTTGTGCTTGTTGTGAAGTTTTTGTATAAGTGCTTTAACTTTCAATATCTATACATTGTAATTTCCTTTAGCTAGTAGTAGAGGCTAGATTCAAGAAGAGTTGTGATTGTCTAAGTGCAGACAAGAGCTATTTATTTATGCCTCCCTAGAGCTGAAATCTAGAAGAATGGTGGGAGCACTGTGTTTATGCCCCCTAGAGTTGAAATCTAGAAGAGTGCTAGGAGCATTGTGTTTATGTCCCCAGGAGATAGAATCCAGAAGAAGTGCTGGGAGCACTGTAGTCACGTCCCCTAGAGATGGAATCTAGAAGAGTGTAGGATGCACTGATTGTATTTTTGCTATTACAGATAATAGACCCAAGACACTAGGAGAAGAGTATTTTTAGAAGAGTGGAGTAGAGTGTTAACTTAAACTACTATAAAAATTTCTATCTTATTTATTTGTGCATTAATTGAGTGATTGGATTGATTCTTAGAGGGACGTTTAATCCTAAAGGGGATTAGCAAAATTTTAAGTACCCAATTCACCCCTCCCCTATTAGGTATTTGCCTAAGCTTCAGGACTAACAACGTACATCTCACTTTTTTGCCAAAATTAATTTATAGCTATTCATATCACATCAAACTCTATCTTTAGCAAGACTTATTCCTTCTTTCTTAAAACATCATATCAACTACTTGGTATTGCCCCCATGTCAAGTCAATTTTTATCCATGACTTACAATCCTTCTCTACCCCACAAAGATGAAACAACTCAAAGAAGGGAATTTAGGAAGAAGATATAGAAGGAAGAGACACAAGTGGTGGAAATTTAAGAACCAAAGGATATTTCTTCACTTCTCTTATAGGGATTATGCTACTTCCATTTGTGACAATATTCCACTTCACCTATCTAGTCGAAGTATCTCTCTTCAATATATGGCTCTCAAGAAAATGATTAATATCTCAGCCAATTTGCACCTAGAGCCAACTTCATCATTAATTAATGCAATTGAAGAAATGGGGAAAGGAGGCTCCAAACACCTCATCATCATCTCCTTCCGCTCTGCCCCTCCTTGAAACTTTGTATCGCGCACTATGATACAAAGTTCTCCACCCCCCCCCCCTTCATCTATGATCTCACACACAACCTCTCCCGCACTTAGGTTGCAGGATGGGCTATTTTCTTTGAGTTCGTAGCTCTATTTGTACTACAATGCAATGAAATGGTTTGATTATTTTTATACTACTTCTTTCTATGTGTATTGACCAATACTTGCTGCAAGTGATGCATTTCTTTTTTATTATGATAAAAAGGGTGAGAAAGAATCTACAAAATTATCTCAAAAAGAATACAAAAAACTAGAAATCGTAATCTTAAATTAATCAGGGGGAGAATAGATATATAAACTATTTAGGGGAGATCATAGATAATGGTAACCTATGGAATGATTAAAACTTGCAAAATATTTTCATAAGAATGCATACATTCAGATAATTTTTTAATCAAGTTTTATCATCATCATGAAGGGGGAGAATGTTAGTATAAATGTGTGGTTTCGATGATAAACAAAACTTGATTAAAGATTACATACTAATAATGATTGTCAAGCATTAATCAAGTTGCAGGCCTTATAGATAAAAGAACACAGACAAGAATTAGAATATATTCAAGGCATCAATTTGTTTATCCAAATAGATAGGTGCTCTGAACAAATATAGCACTAGAGACGAAGTGCCACTATGGACAAAGCTCAAGATGAAAAGGAATCTACCAAGTCATTATTCATCTGTCAAAATGAAGTTCTTCTCAAACGAATGCAAACCAATGAGCAATATAATAGACTTCATCTGTCATAAGTTAGCTACAGAAAAATAGCTTACCAAGCCAATGATTGTTCATCAGCTCAGAAAAATGTGAAATAATAGAGTTTGTCTAATCTAAGTAAGCCACAGATGAATAGCTTACTTTGTCTAGGTATATGAGAAGCCAACTTCATCTACATCTCTACAATTCGTCTGTTACTTACCATAGACAAAGTAGCAGATGAATTGGTATAAAGCTATCTTCATCTGCACCTCTATAATTTGTCTATTACTTGCCGTGGATAAAGTAAAAGATGAACTATTGGAAAGATGATTCATCCACGCTAACTGGATTCATCTATCATTTGTCATGGAAAAAGTAAAAGATGAACTACTGGAAAGATGATTTGTCCACACTAACTTGATTCATCTGTCACTTGCCAGATAAAGTTTAAGATGAACTACTAAAAAATACTATTTCTTCATGCTAATTGGATCTGTCTATTACTTGTCATAGATAAACTGAATTGTTGGACTTCATCCAGCATTAATGGGGCTCTTTCTAAATTTATGAAAGTATTAGTCATTGTAGCATCTCTTCGACTGATACTTATTAAGAATTAAGAAATCATCTTCTCCAAGGTCGACGCTATAGGCATTCCAGCAAACAAGAATTAATTAGAAGACAAAGGATTCAAATGTGTTAATTAGAAGAATATTCTATCATTAATGGAGTTCACCTATCACCAATGGCTGGAATTCAAGATAGTTATAAATGCAACATTGATGGATCAAGAAGAGGAGAGAAGAACAATCAAGAAAAATATTTAATTCCTTCTTGAGAGCAATTATTGAGTTGAGCCAAAGACCTTTTACTTCTTTCAAGAGTTGTGAGCCCTGCATTCAAACCTTCCTCAACTTTCTTTGAAGGCTCCTAATCATCTTTCAGGAAGATCATTTACTTTTGCATTTAATCTTTAGAATTCTTTCCTAATGCTTATTGTGAAGTGTCTGTATAAGTGCTTTAACTTTGATATCCATTCATTGTAATATTCCCTAAGTTGATAGTTAAGGCTAGACTCAAGAAGAGCTATGATTGTCTGAGTATAGACAAGAGCTATTTATTTATGCCCCCTAAAGCTGGAATCTAGAAGAGTGCTGGATCACTGTGCTTATGCCCCTTGGAGCTAGAATCCAGAAGAGTGCTAGGAGCACTGTAGTCACACCTCCTAGAGCTAGAATCTCAAAGAGCGCATGGTGCACTGATTGTATATTTGCTAATAGAGATAGCAAAACCCAAGACACTAAGAGAATAGTGTTCTTGGAATAGTGGAGTAGAGTGTTAACTCGAACCACTATAAAAATATTTGTGTCTTATTTACTTATGAATTGATTGAGTGATTGGATTGGTTGCTAAAGGAATATTTAATCCTAAAGGGGTTTAACAAAATTTGAAGTACCCAATTCACCCCTCCCCTCTTAGGTATTTGCCTAAGCTTCAAGACCAACATGAACGAATTCATTCTTTGCAAAAACATGATTCAAATTATGTATCTATGTTCTAGAAATTGTGTAAATCATATGTGGAAAAATATGTTTTGATTTAAAATAAAAAATAATAAATTTTCAAAAGTAGCAAAAGTTCAAAATTCAAAGTGTAGGACCACAGCCACCTGCGGATATCGCCTGCCAATATCAGACATAAAAGCCAAGCCCAAAATAATGTCTAAAAAAGTAACTAAGCATATCACTTGCCAAGTCCCATACCACTTGTGCATATCACCTGGCACTGCAGCTGCTTGGCCCAGTCGCTTATGGATGGACAGCAAGAATGGTGCAGGAGTTGTTGTAGAAAACCAACTATAGCCACTTGGACATACCACTTGCCATATCGCTTGACACGCAACCGAATGGCCCAACTACTTGTGGTATCACCTACTGATGTCCAATAGTCAAAAATCCAAATGATTCAAAGCTATAACTTGTGCCCTACTTCTTTCAAAAATCAAGACTTTTAGATCTATTTGAGGAGAAACTTAGGAACGTTTCAAGAGTTGGAAAATAGAGAAGATGCAACTGGTTGAACTTTAACCTTCATTAAACATCTTACAATCCTAAAGGTCAAGAGCTTAAACCTCCACACTTCCAAAAGAGTTTTCATCATCTTATTTCTATCAAGGCCTATTTCTTCACAATACAAGGGAGAACTTATGCATCAACAAGAGCACCAGTGGCTGATCAAACCATAGATTTTTATTTTTTTACTTATGAAAAATTGCTACATTTTTAAGCCCTATTTTGAGTAGTTTTGGAGAGCTTTTTAAATAGATTCTAGGGTTTTTTTGAAGGCTACTCTGAGGAGATTTTGAGGAGCAAAGAAGGAAATTCAAGAAGAGCAAAGGCGATTCAAGAAGGCAAATTACAGTATGATGTTCATCATGAAGAGAGTATCTTTTATTTTCTTTATGAACTAATTTCTTCTTTCTAGGGTGAAAATATAGTTCTTTTTTATGAACCTTTTCATTTGGATTATTGATTATGTAATGCAAGTCTATATTTTTATTCATGGGTTTTATTTCAATCTTTTGATTTGTGTGATTGCTTGATCACCAGTATTATAAATCTTATTGATTGTCTATGCATGGTTAAGGAGCACACCTAATGCACAACCACGAGCTTCCTTGAATGAGAAAAGTAAAAAGTTAAGGTGCACACCTGACGCACAACCATTCTACTTGGTCCATAGTTCTTGATCACAATGGGTTTTCACATTAGTTATACTACACACGATAGGTAATTGGAAGGAGTGAAAGTGCTCAATTTAAACCTGCACACCAAATGGTAATCATCATATCATAGAAAAAACCAATCCATGCAAGCATTGAATCTAATATTCAAATAGCAAGAGGAATCATTAAGTGGTGAAATTTGAACCCTAAACCTTTGTTCCTTGCAATCCATACTATATCATTCTATAGCTCTAGATTTATGATTATCTTCTTAGTTTATTATTCTTATTAGTTCAAACCAACAATCCATCTTTTCAAAGTTAGTTTTAGTTAGTAATTCAATTTAATTAAATCAGTTAACCATTTTTTGTGTGCTCGACCCTTGCTCATGCACACTATGCTACTATATACTCATGCACATGCGAGGTATTATAATTTGAACTATCAAGTTTTTGACGTCTTTGCCAAAGAATAGTTCCAAATTGATTTGATTAATTTAGTTATAATTTTTATTTTTCCTTGTTGTAGGTTTATTGTATTTTGGATTTTTAATTATTTCTTTCTCTCTTTTTGCTGAGCTGCGATTGTAAGGAAGAATAATAGATGGGAGAAATAATCCCAAAGCAGACATATGAACTGTATGAGATGCTTGGAGCAAACTCACAACAGATGAGTGTTAGAGATAACTCCAGAGGAATGTATGAATTAAATTCCAATACTAAGCTTTCTATATAGATGTCCGTGCTTGCCAGCAAATGAATATGATGTACTCATGGTAATGAACAAGAAACAACTAATTCCCATTAAGCCGTGTTCTATTTGTGGTATTTCTGATCATTTATACAATGCTTGTTCTTCTAGGCAGAGTTCTGCAGATTTCTTGGGACAAGCGAATGCAATGAACTTCTATAACCAGTAATCCTGTGATGATGTATATCATGGTTGGAGCAGTCATTCCAATTATTTCATGGAACATTGATCCAAATCTGACTCAAGCTAGTACTTATGTTCAATCAACAAAGCTAGCTCTAGGAGAGACATTGCAAAGTTTTATCTAGGCAACACAACCTTGGTCCCAGAATGATGAAATATGGTTCCAAAATATTGATTCAAGTTTTCAGAATGTGGAGGCAACTATTAAGAAGATAGAGACTCATGTGGAGTGAATTAGAGTGGCAATGCAAAGTGACACATATAGAATGCTATCAAGTCAGCTGGAGCAAGTAAAAGCAATCACAACATTTGGAGGTGGTAAGGTAATACATGATAAATTTGGTGACGTGATTAATAATTTTAATATTTTTGTAGTTGATGAGGGGTGAATGTAAGAAGAGTGGTGTTTCCAATTCTTAACCCTCCACTCAGCTATAAGCCACTACAATGTTATGATCCACCTATCCCATTTCCTAGGCATTCAGAGCTAAACAAAGCTTTTGAAAAACCTTGTCATGGCAATGAGCAAATTCTAGCTTTAGATGTTTTCCCATAAGACAAATCATGTGACATGTCTAGAAATCTTAATGAAGGCTCAGCAAAGGAGGTGATCAAAGAAAAATTTGAAATGGAGCAATTGTCTCATTTTTTAAGGTATGCTTCTATAGACAATGATTTATGCTTTTTAGTGATTATTTCTTCATCTTTTGTAGGTATTGAAAAGGAAAATCTAATGTAGCTTCAAGATCATATTGTAAAGTTTGATATTTTCAAGGAGATGGAGTTGTCCAATGACAACAAGAGTGGGTCCAAGTTAGAGGGAGTGGATGGAAGCACTAAGGAATTTTTAAGAGAGCCCTTAAATACAATTAAAGTAGCATAAGTTGAAGGAGATAAATTAGAAGATGCTACATCATTCAACTATATTTTGAGAGTACTATCATTTTCCAAGCCACTACCAAGCTTCAAGGAGCCAGAACATCGAAAAGCCAAATTTCAATTTAAAGATGGAAGGCCATAGTCAGGCTGAGACTTTAAATCAAGTGCTTCTTGGTAGGCAACCTAAGCTTTTGAGTTTTTCTTTTTCTTTTAGTTAATTTGAATTATTAGGAAGAGGTGATTTGTTGCTTTAATTGATAGGTTAGCATTAGGGTAGTTTGCTTTAGTTATATTTTGAATTTTTACAATGAATAATTTGCTCTACTATGTTAATGACAGGTTAAAGACTTGAAGTAAGTGAATTAGAAGCAAAACCAGTAAGGATTTAAAGCAAGGATAACATGATGTAAGTGATAGAGTTGTAGAGCAAATTAAATGATTCAACAAAGTCTTGAAGAAGGGGAGCAAAGCACATGAAGCTTCAAAGCTAAGAATCATCACAAGGTGCTAGAATAGAGGAAAAGCTAAAGTGGGCAGCGAGTAGTGCCGCTAGTGCCCATTTGGTGCTGTCAGCATCAAGGTGAGTAAAAACAAATTATGCAAAACGAGCATCGAGCGGTGCCCTAGCTTGGTGCCACCGGCGCCTGAAACCTAACTTAACCCCACTCCCACTCATGCCCAGCCACTCACCTCCCCTCTCTCCAAACCCAAAACCCCTCTTTCCCCCTTACTTCTACACTCTCCAAACCCTTCTTCCCCACATCAAATCCCTCCCATTCCACCATCAATCTTACTCCATAAATCTTGCAAACACATCATTCTTCATCTTTCTCAGTTTCAAAATTCTCATCCACTTCTTCTCCAAGTCATCTTTCCAAGTTGGGTTTTCAAAGACACTTGAAGCTTGAAGAAACCAAGGTGAAATACAATCTTTTATACTTCATTGCACCCTTCTTAATCTTTTATTATGACTTTTGAGAAGAGAAGATGGAATTTTGTGATGGGAAGGATGGTTTTTCAAGTTGCATGTTAGGTGTTTGATGAAATGTTTGAGAAAAGTTTGTGTTGATTTTCAAGGTGGAAATTGTGTTGTGATGTGATGTGTGGGTATATATGCTTAGAGTGGTGTGAAGATTGTGGGATTGTGTGGTGAATTTGTCCATATCTTGAAGGTATTTGGAGTATGATCTATGAAGGTTCATTTTGAACTCATTATGCATGTACATGTGCTTGATTTTGAACCTATGAATGTGGAATGTAGGGTGAAGTTAAATTAAGCTCCTAGTGTTTAATGTAATAATTGCTTATGATTTGTTAAATTACTATGCTTAATGCTTCATAAATTGTTTATGGGAGTGATGCCATGTATGAAAGATGCATTAAAATTGTGTTAAATGAGGTGCTTCCTAGGTGTTTGTTGAAATGTCTAAGTAGAACTTGCATTGACAAAAAGCTTACTTGAACATTCTTGGTTGTCTGTATGGTTCAAGTATTGAAGTGAAGTGCTTTGGTGTGATTAGGGATAAGCTAACTTGTGATAAATTATCATATTACTTCAAGTGTTTTTTGTTTTAGCATTTGTCAGTATGCCTCCACAAAAGTCTACTACTTCTGGACTGTCCAAGAGATGGAGGGCGGAGTTTGAGCCTACCTTTTTCAATGAGCAAGTGTAACAACTATACACTAAAGCCCTTATCAATTGTGAATAGATACGAGAGAGGGGCATCGACACAACATACAATGACATCTAGAATAACATCATTCAGAGGCATTGGCAGAGATTTGTGACTCAACCTGAGCTAGCTATGGTTTCATTAATGAGAGAATTCTACATCAATGCAAGTGCATAGTATGTGGTGGATCTCAGTGAGAAGAGAATTCTTGTGAGAGGGAAGATAGTTTCATATGATAGGTCTTCTATCAACCACTATTTTGAGTTGGAAGATATTGAGGAGGATGACTATACTGCATGGCTTGAGCAAGGCCCTAATTATGATGCAATCATCTCTCGTTTGGCTAGGATGGGCAGCAGATGGAAGATGTAAAATGACAAAGTAATTAGCTTTCCATGAGGTCAATTGAGAGCATTCCCATGAGCATGGCATTATTTTATTTTTGCTAAATTGATGCCTTCTAACCATGTTTCGGATGTAATAAAAGAAAGAGCTCAACTAAACTTTGCTATCATGACACGATTGTCTATTGATGTGGGGAGTGTGATTGAGTGTTCCATTATTTCTTTTTTGACCAAAAGGTTGACAAGCAGCCTTGGCCATCCATCCCTAATCTGTCAACTGTGTCACATGGTGGGTGTTCTTGTCAAACCACAGGAAGAACTCCAGCCACCAATCCCTCTCATAAATGATGCGATTATGGAGTAATTGGAAAAGACTAGTGCTTCAAGCCACAGAATGAGCTCATCATCCATTGCCCAAAGCTCTTCCTAGAAGAGACGATCAAGGTATTTCTAGAGTAGTACAACCACACTAGCCTATCTACAAGACCAAATTATGGATAGGCAGGATTCCAATGAGCACTGGCAGTAATAGACAACGCTGCAAATTAACTTCCTGATAGATCATGCTATGGTGATGCAGTATATGTTCCAGAACTGCAATTTTTTTCCAAGATGGAGGCTTGATTGTCTTTTCCACTCCAATGTTTCAACCATTCCCTCCACCTGTTGATCATGAAGAGTGCAATGCTTTTGCTGATGAGTAATCTAACATTTTTCAGGGAAGTCCGAGGTTTTACTATTTTATTTTCACATTGAGTACAATGTTTAGTTCAAGTGCAGGGGAGTAGTTTTGTGTTTTGTTTCAAATGCCTTGCTGGAGTGTTTTGTTTAAATTTGAGACCGTTGAGTCTATTTTTGTGAGATTTACATTATGACTATTAGGATTTGCCTCCAAAATCAATTGCGTGCCAATTTATTGAAATTAATTAGGATATTTCTCTCTTATTGATCACTAACATGCGGAGTTTTTTATTACCATTGTATATAATTTCAGAAGAAGGATAGGCACTCCTTGTGATCTACTAATTATTGTACAATATTCTTTCTTTCTCATGACTAATGAAAAATTTTTAAGCACATTATGTCATAATCATGCAAAGTGTATATAAATTTGCTGACAATATTGTGAATTCATTGACTTATTTTGATTGACACAAGCATGTTAGAACTTGCTTAAGTATCGCTCAGGGAAAAATCCTAGACAATATGTTTATTTGGAAGTGATTTAGGCATTCTTTGATCAGTTTGAGCCTTTCAAGCTAAACTAGTACATTTATATCACTAGAGTCCCCATTGAGCTTGATAAAAGAATGACATGTGCAAAGTATGTGAAAAATCACCATTCAAATTTTCTTGTTTAGCCTCATTATCCAAACCTATTTCACCTAAAAAACCATGTGTTACCTACTAAAAGACATATTTTATGTTTATGGTTATTGATAGGTATGAATGAAGCAAAAGAAGATAAGTTTGGGGTGTGAAAAATTGAGTATGCCATGATAGAGAAAGAAAATAAGGGACAAA
>JAYJMB010088897.1:6196-18712 GCA_036873735.1 Pouteria campechiana | reverse complement strand
CTCTCCTTCCTCAGAGAGCAGAATTCAAAGCAAAACTTCTTTTTCTCACTTCTTTTTCCTCTTTCATACCTCTCTCTAATCCTTTTACAAAGGCCTTGAGGTTCTTTGGAAGCCTTCTATGAGTATTTCTTGAAGTGCCCGAGCTCCTATACCCGCATCTCAAGCCAAGCATAGTGGACAGGTATATTTTCTTAGTTCAAAGTTACATTGCAGCTGAGGAACTCATTGGCATGTATGTCAGTTCATTTGATGTATCACTATTTAATGTTGGAGCCATTGTGTCTTTTCTTAGCACTCTGAAATTCTCTCCTACGCCTCTCTTCATTCCATGGGCATTGCTCGTGCTATTCCCTTTGGCTATGGTATTGATTATTAAGGTGCAAGGCAGCAGGATTGATATATAGAAAAAAGTTATACATTTGGCACTTTGTGATCACCAAAAGATGGTAGACCCTGGCAAACTTTAGTGGTTGTGGATAGCCGGAAGCTTCAATCTCATCCACGAAGATTTGCTTGTCGTTGCTGCAGGATCCAATAATGGGCTCGTTAGGATGGAAGACACACCCGTTGACAGAACCAGTATGCCTGGGAAGCTTATACAAGATACGCTGTGAAGTTGTATCCCATATGTAAACCATTCGGCTGAACTACCAGCTGTGTACTTGCTTTCATTGGGCAACCGGCTACATTTCAGCAAGTTCTTCTTCTCAATGCTATGTTGATGTCCAGCTAGCATCTCCACACAACAATTTTAAGGGGCCTATGGATGCATGTCCCAGATGTGAAGAGAGCAATCCATGGAGTTAGTTAGGAGATAGGAGCCATCAGGACTCAACTACATTCCTGTTGTCATGTCTGCATGACCCTGAAGCGTCATAGCAACCTCATTTCTTCGCAAATCCCATACCTTCACATCATTATCAATTCCACCGGTGAAGATCTTGTCAGACACATCAGAGAAGCTAACGGCAGTGATTTGGCATTGGTCTGGTAATGTCTGGATGCCGCCCCTTTGTTGCAGGTCCCAGAGTTTTGCAGTTCCACCATCAGATCCACTCACAACAAGTGCTGGACGTCTTCGTGGAGGGCAGCATGAATTCAAATATGATGAATTCTCTGCCATTTTCTTTGCTTGATTCCCTGTTTCAACAACTCATGCTTTAGGGTCTTTATTAGAACTTGCAGATATAATTTGGCTACCATCAGTGGTCCATTGGAGATCCAATACTGCATTTTTATGCCCCTTTGAAGACCATGAAATTCTCAGTCCACATAAACATACCACAGGAATATGTCTGTCATGAGATCCAGATGCAAATACTGTCCCAGCTGGATTAAATTTCATGGTATATGTAGCAATTCGATGGCCCGTTAGCAACATTATAGGCGACGCCAAACTAGAGGTTCGTTGTTGCCCATTTTGTCCTGGCACTTGAAAAGAACCATATGGAGTTGTCGACCATTCCATTCCAGGGACCTCCAGTAATCAAAGCATTTTCACCCTGTCTTGGCCTACCAAGCATTTTGTCTCCACTTCTATGTGCACGGTTAAGCAGCAACCACTTTCAACTATACCTAAATAAAACAATTGAATAATAGATATCAGAGTAAGGCAGGAATAAACAGGAAACTAGTTATAATAGATGAGTTTCCAGTAGAACACGCACTATACACAAAAGAACATTGAAGAACAAAACTATTGAAGAAGATATTGAAAAAACGGGTATTTAATTAATTCAATTTTGATTCAGCATGGTGATACAAAAGATAAATACCATGCTCCCAACAGGTCATTGGACTAGCCTAACGAGACACATTTCCCAAATTCAAATCAGTGAATATTCTGGGCTTTGAATTTTTATTTTACACATCCACTTGTGATGGTTAGATGATCAAAACCATTAAATGCTAGTCTTAAAAATCCACATGCCTGCCAGGGAATAAATCGTAGTTAGGGTTCAACTGCGCTTTTGGCTGACTGTCTTCACTGGACGGTCACGATGACAAATAACAAAATAAAATACATCCACCTCCATATCATTTAATTGCCTTGATTTATGGAATTCATCACATGGCGTTGACGGTATCCATCATTCATCATTTTAGGTATATGTAAGTGGCGTAGAGGAAATACGTCTTGGGAGACTAATTTCACTGTCAGACAGCTCGGCGATGAATGTCCCCCACACAAATCAATATGTCAGCAAATGAGAGGAAATAATGCACTGGAACAATATTAGGAATGAAGATGTCAGCATCAGAAACATTCGGCATTTTGATGGCATGTCCATAAATTGCACATGGCCACTGAAATTCGAATATGACATCCAGCCCCACTCGTTCCTCTCAGTAAATACCAGTGCTAGCCTTCCATGATTCTTGGGATGATGGTTCTTAATTATGCTTTCCATCATAAAAATGGAATTGCCTTTAATACAATCTCGTTCAATTGCTCCTTGTAAACTCATGCCGCCCACAATGTACGGCTACAATTAAAGAAGAAGGGCTGCTAATGGGCTGGACTGGGTGGTGTAGGCAGCCATTGGCCGGTCCAAGGACAACAGCTAGAATTTTTTCATCTGTCGCCCTCAAGCGCCGGGCTGGGATAGAGTTTGCTGTCCGTTTTGGGTGGACGCGCGCCAGAGTAAGATTTGGTCTTTTACTTGGATTTTCGTAAAGACATAAAAGAAAGAAACATGGGGTAGATTTTGATCAGTTAGAAATGATATTGGTAAGAACAAAAATCAAAGATAAAACAGTTAATTTTTTTATAAATAAAGATAGGGTTATGGATAATGATGCGGAGAAAATAGATTAGGGTTTTGTTTCGTAAGAAAATTAGGTTGTCCACATCAACAGATTGTCGGGCGATGGTGCATCCGTGGTCGGGCCTAACGGTCAAGATCAAAAGATGGTGGCGAGCACCTGTGTGGGATGGGGATGTGGCCTGCATTCGACTGACGGGTGCGATTCGTTTGCACTTGTTGGGCTTGTGATAAGCAGGGTGTATGGGGCCACGCGTCCCGTCCCGCCCAAACTCGTGGATCGCATCATGCCATGTTTCACAATACGAACCCCTGCCACTTCCTAGTCTCTGGTAAGCGTTGATGGGATCCGGGTGGGCCTAAACTTTATTTCTGATTTTTGTCATGGAAGATTCGGTTTCTGATTTTAGCCAGTGGGGCTCAGAATTTTTTTAGAACGAGTACGAAGCCCAACGGAAGAGCAATGTGGGCACCATTTTATATCCATTTAGTGGGCCCACTACCATTAGTTGCTACTGTGGGAATTCGTTTCTTCTTATTTTCAATCAATTAATTTCCCATTGTTTCGAGAATTTTTCCCAAGTTAGTTTATGAACATGATTTTTCGAACTAAGGAAAATAGAATGTGGAGGCTGATGCAATCCCTACGTATGGCTGTTTTACTAAAAGAAATAGAACTTAATTTTTTTTTTATTTGTGTAATACTTCTAATTAAATATGCTAAATGGGTTGGATGCAGCTTCATTCATTTTTAATTCATTGATTAATGAAGTGGAGCAAGTTTTCTGTTGAAAACTAGCTGGAATGTTGAATTTGAACATTGAAATGGGGCAAAATTAATGACGCCCTTGAATGATTGAGCCCAGTTGGAGAACACCCAAAATTTGCAAGGTGGGACAAATCTCTACCAGTTTACAATGCACGATCCAGTAGTTTACTGTTTATAAGATAAGATCCACATAATTAGTTTCAACCCATGGCTGAGCGGAGGCTGACCAAACAGCACATTATTTTCAACCTATGTTTAGATCGACTTGGCATGCAAGCTTTTTTCCTTCATAGATAACAAGGAATGATTTCATACACTAACAATTTGTTATAGCTCCGTCCAGGTAGTTAGCTAGGCATGATTCCAAGGTCATACTATTTTCCCATATGCCACTCATTTTTTTCCTAGTAAATATTTAACCAATCTCATGAACTGGTTGAATGTGCAAATTTGTGCTGCGCTGTTGTCAGCATTCAATCCGCAATATTTCATTGAAAACTAGCTGTAAGAGTTTTATAGAAAATATGAAAACTATCATCTTCAACAACAAAAGCTACAAATCTCTTCATGTTATTTTGTTTTGGAGCAATACAAGCCACCATCCACAGATTTACGAGCTTGAAATTCAATCCTGAGCACATTACAGGCAGGCCGCATGCATGAGAAAAGATACGTGAATCCCTAAGAGAAACGAATTCAATGAATTGCCGACCTCTCCTCGTCTGAAGAAGAGCTTGTTGTCCGCCCCTCGATGTTGTCCAACCCTTCAATCTCTTCCTAGGGACTAAAAGGACAGCCCATGAACTCAGCCAACCCCTACAATTGAACCGTTGGTTCTCTCTTCAAGTCTTCATAGGTCAGAAACATTACTCTCTTAGGATTTTGTAAACATGCTTTCCAATCCCCCAACACATGATCCCAAATTGGCCCGCACCATAAAAATGCTAAATCAAAGGCATCCTCAAGTGAAATGGAAACTTGGGTGCCGGGTGTCAGCTTGCTTACAAAGTGCCAGAGGGAAATGAATGTGTCACTTGGTCTTCTACAAAGATAGACGACTTTGCAATCAGGGTTCTTGATGGATGAAGGTAAATAGTCATTGGAGAGGTGGGTGGAAAAGAGGCCAGAGTAGCCAAAGGCATTGAGACCATGTACACCGTTACCCTTGCAAAGGTCCATCTCCAGAAATGGAACAAGTTTATGTGGATCATTGACAAGCGAAGGATGGTGATCATCATAAGGATAACGACTTCGGTTGATCATCAGCACTTTTGGGCGTGGCCATGACGAATGGGATGGCCATAATCAAAAGAACAAGCTTATATGCATATATAAAAAGGACACATGCACCTGTGGAAACTCGTGAAAAGCGTGATCGCGATTTGATTGAGAAACGGATACTACCAACCCCAGGATCCAAAATAACTTTGGATTTTTAAACAACCATCCAAAATATTAACCAAAACACATTGCAGCATTGATGCCTTTGGAAGAAAGATTCAACCCAATAGACAACTCAGTTGGCTGTAATATTATCGAAAGGAGGAGACTGTGACTACATTCATAAGTTGCAACAATGTACCATGCACCAAAAAGTTAAGATGGAGGTGTAAAGGATGCGAAAGACGAGCATTCCATTAATTTTTCAATGGGTGCTCGACATACACCGCGAGGATCACCACTTCAGTTCACCGCAGCGTCTGATTGTTTGGAGAGATCTAAGATTTGATTGGTCCCCTCAAACTTTTTAAGAGTGTTTCCATCCGCGTGACTAATACGATTTTGTTACTTTTTTCCACAACATTCTTATGCTACCGGAAATTATCAAGAAGAAACTTTTCCACTGCAATTGGTGAATTACATGCACTCTCGGGCATCGCCATTACGCACTAACCAAATCCGAACTACCCACAAAAAAGACTTTTTTGCACATTACCACAACCATGAACAAAACACCGTTTTTTTTTTAACACCGTCTAAAGGTTGCGCCTTTTTTCCGACTCGCCACTTGGGAGCGAAACGTTCGATTGTGAAGCACCCTTTTCATCCTGTCATACATGCGGTTATCTCACCATAGACGCAGTGATAGATTTCCCAGAACAACTTACCTTATTTCCACGAGCCATCTTAAAAGTACAATTTTCTTTTCCAAACAACCGCCGGGGGGAGCGAGAGTTATGAACCTTCTATGTTTCTAAATGCCATCATAATTCTCCCTTTGGCAGTGAAAACAGAGACTTACATATCATTAATCTTCTACTTTTCTACATGCCATCTTAAACAACTGCCACCATAACTTCACCATTTGACAATGAAAACAGAGAAAGAAAGAGATTTACATTATGAGCCTTCTATATTTCTACATGCCATCTTAAACAATTGCCACCGTAACAATGAAAACAGAGAGAAACAGATTTACATTATGAACCTTCTATATTTCTACATCCCACCTTAAACAACTGCCACCATAACTCACCATTTGACAATGAAAACAGAGAGAGAGAGAGAGAGAGAGAGAGAGAGAGAGAGAGACTTTTTGAAAAATATATAAAAAGAAGGATAAAAGAAGTATAAAAAAAATAAAAAAAAAAAACAAAAAACCTTTCCACCTCCAATTCTCTTTCATCTTTTGCTTTATCCCGTCGGCACTGCAACTTAAATTCCATATCCTCCCATGCTCATGTTACGCATGAAAATGAAATGAGCAGCAAAGATCTACCATGTATAGAGAGAAGAAAATAGATGACCAATAGAAAGAATTATGGTCATCTTTCCGTGTCTTCATCAATTTAAATCACAAGCTACAATGCAAATGAAACTGCTGGAACAGGACCCTTCCGCAGTCCAGAAGGCCCTCCTTCATGTATCCCAACTGACTTGTTTGAAAGACGGCGCTTGTAGCGCTTCAGGACCGACGCCAGGTTCCCTTTCCCTTTGGGGAAGGCAACATCCCCTGCTGCAGTGCCTGTTCGCCCCTTGCGACCAGCTACTGCAGCCTCAACATCCTTAATAAGGTCAAGAAGTGTGGTTGCAGTTGTGAGTTGCAACCTACCAATTTGCCCAGCACAAAGAGAGAAGCCATTGGGATGAAGGCCTGACCTTTTCAGATTGGTTGGCATTTGGAGACATGAGCAAGGGAAGACAGGCACGCGGGGCCTGAAAAATGCAGAATCGATGATTCCCTGTTGGTGGAAAAATCCATAGGAAAAAATCATTAACAAAATTGCTAAACATAAGATCATAAAAACTAAAATAAAATAGGCAATCAAAGACAAAAAAAAAAAAAAAAATTGAGCTTAGAGCACATGTATCCAACTAAGGGACTGCAGAAATTCCTAGTAGTTGAGAACAAACCATAGTCTTCTAAAAATTAATATCACATAACAAGAGAATGCCCTCAGCAGCAGCAACAGCAGAAAAACGAATTGATTACAAAAAGAAGAGCTAGGAATGCTTGCAAGAGATGCACAACAGGTTCATAAAACACAGCATATGTGGCAAAAAACATGAATGTCTGATAGAATACATATGAAGAGCTAGGAATGCTTGCAGAAGATGAACAACAAGATCATAAAACATAACAGTGAAAAACACACTTGTTATTTTTATGTCTGATAGAGAACGTTTTAACAATGTCCTCAAATGAAATTTTAGCCATTTAAAAATTAAAAAAGAAGATTAAACATGTATGGTTAATATAGACCCTCGGCGGGTCAATGCATGTTTATGGCAGCCCCGGAAACCACATGTAGCATGAATCTTAAGGAAAAAACTGCCTTCAGGATTTTCTATATTGATCATAAAAATTATTAGTGTTATGATTACATGAAACTGAAGAAAAACTGCCTTCCTTTCTTTCCATTTTTCATTAATTTGGAAGAGTAACTCCACCATACTGACTGCCAATCTACATCATCTCTCCCTTCATTGAACCCTCTTTGCAAAAGCATCTCTACAATATTAACAGCTAGTCAGTTGAGATTTCACTGAAAACTCCAGGTGCCCAGATACATCAAAAATGATGAAATCAGCCTTTTAGTTTCAGAAACTTGTCAATGTTTCAAACAAAATGAAAAGAAATAAGAACTAAGCATTAAAGATTCTTTTTTTTTTTCCTTTTACCTGAAGGCGATTGAGAACATAAGTATATTTGCCCCAGTGGTCTGGCCGACTCTCTATAACAGACAACTCCAGGATCCGGCGAATGCACCATACACCAAAGCTAACTATCAGACCAGCCCGCCATACACAGCCCTCTCCACAATTTGGCACTGGAGAAGCTAGAAACTTAGCAAGACCTTCATCATTCCCAAAAAGAGAAACAGACTTCCTGTTTGCCTCTCTGGATTCTGCTTCACAGAGATAGGACTCACGCAAAGCCACACAATCTATCAACTTCTCATCAAGCCCACTGCTTTGTCGGAACAACCAATCCGATCCCTCCAACTTCAAGAGGCTTAAGATACAAGTTCGGAAAGACTGAAGTAACTTGGTCTCTGGGTTTGAAGTAGAAATGGTTTCCTGAATCACCCCACCATATCTGCCAATTTGAGTCTTGCTCCCAATCCCAAATAACTGCTCAAATGGCTGTCTAGACCACAGAGAGTTGATATCTAGACTCGAACTTGTCTGCAGTGAGAATGGACCTCTGTAGAGAGTGGATGTAGAAAGCTCATCAAATGCCAATGGAACTCCTTCAGTCCTAGATGTTGTGGTTGAATATGATAGTTGTTCATACGGCCTTCCACCCACAAATGATGCAGGACTGATAGGATTGTTCGATTGAGTATTTCCCATTGAGGAAGAATACCTATTCACACCTACAAGATCTGAAATGTCAGGTGAGCTATGATATTTCTTTGAGTATGTAGAGGACCCAGAAACCCCACCAGAGGCATCTGATGAGGAATCATAATATTGTCTATGTGCTGGCAACCTACAAGCTACAGATGCTGCAGGATTTTGCAGGCGTGAAGTGTATAATGAACTGAGTAAATTTTGCCCTGTGCTATAACTGAGAGAATCACTGTATATTGGACCTGGTGATGGAGATTTAGGAGTTGAAGGATCCATCAGAGCATTGAAGGAGCCTAAATTTTTGTCAGCAGCAATTCGACTGAGATATGAGCTCTGATAACCATGTATTGTGGCTGGCTGATGATCCCGATCCTCAGAATGTGATGGAACCCGCAAACTAGAATATCGCCTTTCATTGGGATCAACCAAACTACTGCCAGTGCTTTGGGCATATGCATTCAGTAACTGATTATAGGACGACCATGCAGAGGAAGAGGAACCTAGTTGAACCCCATACAGCGACTCTACACTGCTTAGCATCCTTTGTTGCCTTGGAGAATCAAGATCGTTTGGATTTCCTGCAAATGCAGACCTTTCTGCTTCAGACAAATACTTTGCAACAAATTCCATTCCTGTGCTATCTGCTTTTACAGAAGAGGGTTCTTTTGGGTCCAATCCCAACAGCACATCTATTCTTTTTGTTTTTGCCTCTTGAGTTAAATTCCCATGGTAGTCATACAGTTGCCCCCAAAATCCATCAAGAATGGTAGCTAGTTGACGCCTTGCTGCCCGACCCAATCCAGATGATCTTGAAAGGCTTCCACTACCACTGCCTCCATCATCATTCCTCCCACTAAAACTCTTAAACGATCCTGAACCTTCACTCGTTGAAGGAGGCACTTTACCTGAAATTCCAGCAGTTGGTTCTTCAAGTTCCCAAACGTCCACATCCTCATCATCCTTCCCAGTAGAGTGCACATTATCTACTTCCACAGTCTTTCCAGCAAGATTTTTTGATTCATCTACTCGCAAAGTACTTGCAGCATCCAACAAGTGACTAGTGGAAACCTCATCTATAGTGACAACAGAAGCCAGTTCACCAACAGAAGTTGATTCATCTGAAAGAGATGTCAGGGACCTACACCGTGTACGACAAGTCGCCCCAACAGCCGGTTCGAGAGGCTCAGAATCAGATTCCATGATTGCTTCAGACAGATTATGATCACACTCAGTAACCGAACTATCAGGATGACTCACCACTGATTTCTCCAAGGCTTCTTCTTCAGTCATATGGTCCTCATTCTCACCATGTCTCACAACAGGACTTGATAATGGATCATTTTCCTCTCCATGTTCAGACGCTTGAGGTGTAACCTCGGGTATAACCCTGTCCCATCTGTGGATACCTAATCTGTCACTTGCAGATTTTAATGGTGTTGCTGTCAACAACAACATCAAAGCAACCGATGCACAGGCAGTAGGAAGAGCAAGAATATAATGAAATGTCATACTGCTACCCATGTTCCACATCACATGGCTAATCCAGTCACTATCACCATCACCAAATAATATCTCTATAATGAAGATAAGGTTTGCTGCAACCATCCCAAGAAAGGCAGAGAAAGCTAAAATTTCCATGAACCAAGAGATTTTGAAGGCACCCATTATAGATCCTGATGAGGCCACACGGAAAAGAGGAATTACTGAAGATGGAAGAAGCATTGCCAACAATATTTGAGAAAAAATAAGCAATTGATAGATCCCTTCAGGCCCTGAATTAAGTGCACAGTAGAGAGCTGGTACGATGGCAAGAGCTTTGACTGTAATGCGGTGAATCCAAACAGGCAAGTAAATGCCAAAGAAATCATGCAGTAATACTTGCCCTTCAAGATTCCAAGTTAAAGCAGTGACCTGACTGGAAAAGAACAGGACCAAAAACAAGACAAAAGGGGCCATAGGACTCTGAAATATCTGCAAGAAGAAGAATATATATATATCAACTGAGAAGATCAATCAAGTCTATCATTTACACACATAATCTTACAGATCAAATTTATTTGTTCCTTGTATAATGAACAAAATTAATTCATCCAGGCACACAGAGCAACTTCATGAATGATTGAATTTTATAGTTGATGGGACTCAAATATCTCCATTAAAAGCATGATTCATCCAAAAAATTAGAGTTACATCAACAACAGCTAATAACAAGCCAAGAAGCCAAAGATAGCTTAACCAATAGTTCGATCATCATTAGAAACAATAATGGAATTTGGTATTTCAAGAAATTTTATTTATTTTCAAATCGTTACCCTCCCATGTACTCCATCCATCATGTATTTAAGTTGCAGCAGGCATCATGCAGTGGAATGATAAGCCATGCAATCAATTGGACCTGATCTTTTAATTTGGCTATGCATCAGACTGGGCATGACCTCAAGAGTAGATAATAACCAATCAAATTCAAATGAATCAAAGCTGGAAGACTCAGCAGGATTGATCAACTTTAAGCCCATCCAATGTTGCTACAATAAAGGATGGACTAACAAGATAGGGCCAAAATGCCTTCTGACATTGCTTTAGGAATGTCACAAGGTAAAATCTTCAAAATCGTCTACAAAGATGTCAGGCATATATGGAAGACAGTGGTAGCATTTCCAGTTCATTCCAACAGCAATCTAGGTAATCCTCTTTTTGTAGTTGACAAGCATCTACCTGATGCAAAATTAGAACATTTGACTGGACAAATAAATTAGGATAAAAAAATCAACCAGAGTTAAAATCAGATGAAAAGAATACAAGTAGCTTAGAAAAATCTGAGAAACATAAGTTGCTTCAAAGCAGGAGCAAAGCATGGACAAAAATAAAGATATCTTGCAATTAAACTGCAAAAATTGTATTCTTCTGTCCAGGCTGCACAAGAATTTGATCTAATTCTCCTGTAGCTGGTGCACATACGCAGAAGGTATGTGGCACAGTTTCACACACAAGCTTAAAAGTATACTGCAGATACCACAATTCAGTAAGAATATATGGTAACATGTTATTATTGTCGGTGATATTGAGTGGTAAGCTAACTAATATTACAAGTGAATCCCAGTGGCTGAGCTCAATATGAAAGTGCAGTGAACAGAGAAATCAGGAACAGCCCCATGCACAGCTCTTTTACCTATCAGTAATAAAACCTGACAAACCCAAATCCACAAATATTTAGGTTTATACAATTGTATTTACTCTCTGAATTGACATCTTTAGCATGATTCCAACAGTTGAGAGTTTCACAGTAGAGCTAGTTAAATACAGCCCCATGCAAAATTAATTACTGCACATGCAGCCAGTCGTAGTGATTTATGGCATAGATAGCTCAAGTTGCCAGTTGCCACCATTATAATCCAAAGACGAAAAAATATTACACGAGAGATCCTGCACGGGATCCATATATTATAATGGAATTGATGCTTGTGTAAGAAATAAACCTGGTCCATTAGCAAAAGGGAATCCTGAAAAGTAAGCACTGCAAGCCCAGCATTGTGGAAGATAGTTGCAGCTGAGATTATCAACACATAATTCACCAGACAAATACCACTAAAAGTAAATACAAGGGCGAAGAAATGATCATGACACAAGGAGCCTATCGAGACATCCAGTCCTTCCTGTTGCCGCTGCAATGAAACATGTACCGAAGCTTAGGAAACAAGTAATCTGCTATTAAGGTAGCCAGAAACATCCCAACAAAGGAGCCATGAACCACCATAAAAATATGTTCAAGTAAAAATAATATTTGCCAAAAAACCATTCATCAGATTTGGAAAAGGAATGGAAATTTTCCAATCAACAAGCACAAGAAGAGTCCTTATGTATTTTCAAAAGATACAAAATGAGGCTAAGCATCAAGAAGCAACAATTGCAGACCTAATAGTTATAGACAGAAGGAAATGTATACATTTTAACACAGAAAACTGTTTTCATCCTTCTACCACTTCGGGAGGCTAATACTCACCAGTACATAATCTACTGTTTTTGTTGAAGCAGCTGCCCACTAGAATCAACTGAACCAATACGATTTGCCAATTCAAAGCACATCTAATCCTATTGAGAAACATAGGCCTCCAACAAGACAAGTCCTCTTCACCATCATAAGCTTATGTTACCCACTAAACTCACTTTTATGATAATAAATAAATA
>JAYJMB010088896.1:4474-18714 GCA_036873735.1 Pouteria campechiana | reverse complement strand
GACCACTTGTGGTCTGGGATGTGAACGTACAATTTTTCTAATGTACACGGCAAGTGTAATCTAATTGAGGACAATCAATAAAGATGAAAATTGTTTGATTCATTCCAAAAATGACAAATCTGATAATGTTGTTTCATTTTCTTATTTCTTCCTCATTTTTATCCTTGTTACAGTCAGCTACAACTTAGCTTGTAAACCTTAATTTAAGTTCAAGCGAAGTGCGTGCAGCACGCATAACAAGCGTATTTATTACAGTGCTATTACAGCATGCATACATTTATTATGAATTTATGCATGTGTATATGAATGGCAGAAACCAATTGACCTCTCTTACATCAAGATGAGCTCTTGAGCTAGGCCAAGCTTGGCCCGCATCGGCGAGGGGTGTTGAAGTTGCCTAAATCCAACTAGAATTTTCATGACAAAAGATTCTGGCAGTGAAATGTTGGACTGAAAATATGAAGCAGGAGGAAAGCCTATAGGACTTAAATGGAGGCTTAGATTCTTAAGCTGAAAATCTTATAAAACTAGTCAGATTCTAAGTGTTTACAATTAAATATGGGGTGGTTGCTGGAAATCCCACAAAAATCCAAATAAAGCTTGGATTGCTGGTGATATTCTGTGGTCTGTTCTTCAATTTTCTACTCCATATATAAGAATTTCTTTCATTAGGAAATCACAGCTGTCTTTTATCTATGACATTAAAGACAAATGACTGAAAGTTAGGCCAAACTGATGATAGCAAAGCTTACTAGTAAATGGTTCAAAGTCATTTGAAGCAAGCTTAGCAGCTTCCAAGTCTACAAACTAAGCATCTGAAATCTGTTTTCTCTTGCAGCCGTCGCAGGCAGAGGATTCGTAGCCCGTGACATATCATTCGAAAACACAGCAGGGCCAGAGAAACACCAGGCTGTCGCCGTCCGCTCGGACTCGGACCTCTCTGCCTTCTTCCGCTGCGGCATCCATGGCTACCAGGACACCCTCTATGCACACTCCCTCCGTCAGTTCTACCGCGAGTGCCGGATCACCGGCACCGTCGACTTCATCTTTGGGAATGCTGCCTCCGTCTTCCAGAACTGTGACATCTTGGCCCGCAAACCTCTCCCCAGTCAGAAGAACTCCATAACAGCCCAAGGCCGCAAGGACCCAAATCAGAACTCGGGCTTCTCCATCCACAACTGCAATGTAACCGGCGATGCAGACCTCCTTGCATCGCTCAACTCCACAGCTACATACCTTGGTCGGCCATGGAAACAGTATTCAGTTACAGTTTTTATGAAAAGCTTCTTGGGTAGTGCAATTAGGCCAGAAGGGTGGTTGGAGTGGCAAGGAGACTTTGCTCTTAACACGCTTTACTACGGAGAATACCTGAATTATGGGCCAGGTGCAGGGCTGCAAGGGCGAGTGAAATGGCCTGGCTATCATGTCATCAACGACTCGTCTGTGGCCAATAACTTCACGGTGGCCAACTTCATCGACGGCGATTTGTGGTTGAACGCAACTGGAGTCAGATATACAGCTGGTTTGGTAGAGTAGTGGGAGCTGGTGCTGGTAGTCTGAGATTTGTAGGGAAGTATATGTATAAATATGTTCGCCATAGCATAGCTTCTTCTTCTTCTTCTGCTATCTTTTTTTTTTTTTTTTTCATTTTTATATATTCTTTTGGGTGTTTGAGAAATGTGAAACGATGCAAAACTACATTCTGAGAAATGGGTTTTGGGTGGCTACAATAGTTCACAGATAATAGAAGTATTTCATCTCGGAGAAACGTCTTCTTTCTTTTTTTCATTTTCAGTATTCTCATCTGAGACATATGAATCTCCTTTGTGATTAGCTCCCTTAACTTGAAAATTCAGTTTCGAATTTGTAAAAAGTTACGATTAAATTAGGAACAAATTAATTGTAGCAAATATTCGCCTTTAACAGCTTAGTTTCTATAAGGTTTAATTGGGCTATCCAGTAGCCCACAAGACTAGGCGAGAAAATCACCTCACATGGCAACTAGTCTAAGAGCCAGTTTCCTTTGGCTTCTTTTCTTAGAATAAGAAGCTCATAAAAATAAGTTATATTTAATTGCCCCAATGAAAGATGTGTATTTTCCTATTTCTAAACTTTTATATTCCTAAAGTATTTCTATATATAATTGTTAGGGATTCGTAACGCCAATACCTAATTCCTCGGGCCACGCCATACCATATGAGACCCCCGCCCCGCACCATGCTGGACAATCCCATGCGCACAAGACTATCGATAAATCATACCACGGAACTCGTCTTCTAGTAGGACTCTACATTCACCACGTACCCTGGGCTACGCATCCATGCTCGGTTATAAATACACCCAGGTACGCACCCAAAAGGACAAGGCTCTTGCTACCATTCATTCTCTCTACTAGATTATCTTTACTGACTTAAGTGTTAGAGTGTTTTCGCTGAGAACATCCCCTAGCATCCTTTGATTTTCTTATTTTAGTCTTGCAAGATTCTAGGCAAGATCTCCTCAAGGGCCACATCAGCATTCAATTTAGCGACAACCCAAACATTAGCGCTGTTTATGGGAAGTGTTTCAAAAGGTCTAAAAAAAGGATGTTAGATAATATCGCAAACAACATAAACACTTTCTCTCTCCCTGCTACAGCCAATAATGCACCATCCACGTCATATCGAAATAGTGGAGCAGCATCACCAGAAGACTTGTCTGCCTAACCTGGGTCGACAAGCCAACAGATGATGCAACAGATGATGCAACAAATGATGCAACAATTCATACAACAACAGGGGAACACTCTTGGCAAATCCCCCACAATGGGAATCCCGCCATTACCTCCTCTACCCCGCTATTAAGCGGATCCAGCACTGCACGGATCTTGGAATCTAGGCAGAACCAGTACTCTCCTCACCGCTCATGTCGTTGGGTTACTACCTCCCGACATTCCCAGGTAGTAACTGGCAAACCCCGAAATCATGCCTGCCACAGGCACACCGACTGGTAATCAAATGAATACAACTAATACCATCCTGAAGTCGACCCAAAGGTAAGCCGACTACGACTAGGAAAAAGAAGTGTCTTCCCACCCGGAGGTGAGAAGACACCCGGAAGACGATATCACTATACTAGAAAGACAGAACACTCAAGGATACTTGGAGAGACAAGGGTCAGCCAAGCATTCCCTTCATCCCAGAAATCCTAGAGTAACCCATCCCTAAAGGATTTAGGGTATTGTCCCTAGAAGCTTGCGATGTTACTACAGATCCCGATGACCATCTCGCCAAGTACGGTGGACGAATGACCCTTGTGGGGGTCTCCAACGCCATCAAGTGTTATGCATTCCCGCTGATACTCAAAGGAGTAGCACTGCTATGGTACTAAACCTTGGCGCTAGAATCCATTAGATTCTTTGACGAGTTAGAGGAATGCTTCCAAAGATGTTTCATCACATAGTGGAGGCAGAAAAGAATGGTGAAATCACTAATGATGGTGAAGGAAAAGGAGAACGAGACTCTCCATGAATATGTGTGCAAATTCAACTGCTATTTACTAGACGTGGAAAAGCTGGATTATAACGTTGCTGCAGCAGCACTCCAGAGCGGAATCGCGGATGTAAGTGTAAGATACTAATTGCATCTGTGGCCCTCGAGAGATTACTTAGAACTCTTGGAAATGCTGAATCGGCACATAGATGCCGATGAAAGCACCAAGGAAGAGGGCACAAAAAGGAGGCAGAGCCGGTCTCGATCTCCCCAGTCTCGACGGGAAGAAAACTTTCACCGACGAAGTAACAGATCCGCTCATACAACTCTTATGCCCAGATCTTGCAGAAATAGGCCAACAACAATGGATAGAGGCCCCCCAAAATATGTCTTAAACTGCTCCACTACCCATGTCCTCCACGAAATCCAGAGTCAAGGATACCAGGTCACTCCACCACCAAAAATAAAAAGAAGAGGCCACTTAGATTAAAACAAATACTGCCTATTCTACAAAGACAATACAGATGAATGTCGCATCTTAAAAGAGAAAATCGAAAAACTCATAAAAAGAGGGAAGTTACTACAATACGTGGCTAATCAATACAGGAGAGCAGAGACTAGAAAGGAGGACAGACAGCAAAGAGAAAAAACACGTGAAGAACGTGAAAAAAATGCAGCAACAAAAATCAACCAGCCTATAGCCGGAACCATCAATGTCATCTCTGGTGGTCCCGTTCACTAGTTTCCTCCTCTCGAACAAGTAAATATGGTAGAGCAGAGCTTTAAGCGCAAAAGAGAGGGGGGAGATTTCCCCATCATCTTCTCGGAGGAAGACATACCAAATGGAGCAGATCCCCAGGATAACATGGTGGTAATATCGGCGGTCATCCACGAATAGGTGAAAAAGATCATGGTGGACAACGGTTCCTTAGCAAACATTTTATTCCATCACTACTTCGAAAAAATGGGGATCCCCAAGAAATCATTGATATCTTATGTGGGACAGCTAGCCAGTTTCACAGGAGATGGTGTATTTGCAAAAGGCATCATCAACCTCCCATTCACAATAGGAGACGATCCGGAGAAAATCATAACCCACCTAGACTTCCTGGTAGTCGACATTCTATCATCGTACAACTCCATATTGGGACGCCCAGGGCTCAACAAGATAAAAGAAGTCTTGTTCACTTACCACCTCGCCATCAAATTCCTTGTCAAAAGCGGGATTGGCATAGCCATAAGTGACCGAAGAATGCTATGAGATTTTGGAAAAAGATGGAGCGTCGAAAAGTATGCAAATAGATACCATGGATGGTAGGGATGAGCAGCAAGTCACTTGAAACGAACCAATAAAACCCCTGGTCACGATTCCACTAACAACCAGATCTGAAAACAAAACCATACAGATTGGTTCCGCCCTGAAATCCCCACTATGAGAAGAGCTAGTCGACCTAATGAGGAAGAACGCCGACGTCTTCGCATGAGAGCCCTTAAACATGCCCGGGTTGGATCCGACAATCATCTCCCACAAATTAGCAATCAACGACATTCACAAACCAGTGTGATAAAAGAAGCAACTCTTCTCACCAGAAAAGAGGGAGGCCATCGCGGTGGAAGTAAGCAAACTTCTAAAGGCAAGATTCATCAAGCCCGTACATTACCCTGAGTGGCTGGCCAACGTGGTAATGGTAAAAAAAGCAAATGGCAAGTGGCACATGTACATGTGCATGGATTTCACGTTATTAAACAAAGCTTGCCCAAAAGACAGTTACCCACTCCCCAACATCGACCAGTTAGTAGGCTCTACTGTAAGCCAGAGCCACTCTCCTTCATGGATGCCTTTTTAAGATACCATCAAATCAAAATGCATGAGCAAGATCAAGAGAAAATAACCTTCGTTACTGATGTAGGAACCTTCTGTTATAAGGTAATGCCATTTGGATTGAAGAACGCAAGGGCAACCTACCAGAGAATGATAAACAGTGTATTCAGACATCAGCTGGGTAGGAACATGGAAGCTTACATCGATGACATGGTAGTAAAAAGCAAAACCAAAACCTACCAAGTCCACCAAGTCCAAGACTTGGAAGAGACATCCAAAACTCTCTGGAACCATAAAATGAAGCTGAATCCTCAGAAGTGTGCCTTCGGGGTAATGTCATGAAGATTGTTGGGATTTTTTATATCCAGAGGAGCATCGAGGAAAATCCTAAAACAATCTAAGCCATCCAAGATATGGAAGTGCCTCACAACATCAAAAAGCTCCAACAACTGACTGAGAGATTAGCGACACTCAAAGGTTCCTCTCGAAGTCCACTAAAAGAAGCCTCCCATTCTTCAAAGCTCTCCACAGAGAAGCAATGGTGGATCCAAGCAACCAAGGAGTTAGCATAGAAACTCAAGAAGTCATCGAAGAACTCAAGGTATACATTGCCTCATTTCCAATACTAAGTGCCCCTGAAAGGGTAGAGACCATTTTTCTCTATCTTACAGCAGGATCCAAAACAATTAGAGCTGTCTTATTTAAAGAAAGGGACAGACAATAAAAGCCAATATACTATATGAGCAGGATCCTGCGGGGAACAAAAGTCAGATACTCCACCGTGGAAAAAAACACTTACGCACTGGTGATTGTGGTAAGGAGGCTTCGACCCTACATCCAAGGACACCAAATCTGAGTCTACACCAATCAGCCACTCAGACAGCTCTTCCACAAGATGGAACTCTCTAGCTGCTTTGTCAAGTAGTCCATGGAGCTTAGTGAATTCGACATTGAATTCCTACCTCGAACGACCATCAAAGGCTAAATCCTCGTTGACTTCTTTGTCGAATGCGCCTATATGATAGAAGGACCAGAAAGCACTACACCTATAGTCACAGATTTGCCAAAAAGCGCTCCTGAGTCGATGTGTCTACCTCAGAAAATATTAGCCCCTCCCAACCCAGGGCACAATAACTCACCAACGGATTCGGTATGGAGACCATACGTAGGTGGCTCTACATCCAAAGAAGGCTCCGGGGCAGGATAAATTTTCTGGAGCCCAGAGGGAAATCTCGTCGAGTATGCAATATAGTTCAACTTTCTTGTCACAAACAACGGAGCAGAATACAAGGCTCTATTGGCAAGACTCAGGTTAGCCCAAAGACTAAAAATTCATAACTTAGCTATCCACAACAATTCCCAATTAGTCATGAACCAGCTCTCTAGAGAATACGATGCCAAAAAACCACTGATGAAACAATGTCTCTCTGCGGCCAAAACAATAATAGGGCAGATCCATGAGACAAAAGTCATCTAGGTACCAAGTAAAAAGAATGAGTACACCAATAAGCTGTCAAAGCTGGTCATGGCACCCTCTTTCTTTCCTCAAAGAACCATCCTAATCGAACATCTCACAGCACCTAGTGTCCCCGAGGTCAAAACAAATAATGGTGGAAGGATCAGAGCCTTCTTGGATGGATCCCATCCAGGCCTACTTGAAAAGAGGGGAGAAGCCAACAGATCTGCTGGAGGCAAATAAACCGGTACATTTCGCAGCCAAATTTATATATTTGGATAACAAATTGTAAAAGAGAGGACATTCGCACCCGTACCTTCGGTGTGTGCTTGCAAAGCAAGGGCAAGAAATCCTAAAGCAAATACATAAGGGGGAATGCTCAAGTCACATAAGCACAAAAATCCTGGCTTTCAATATAGTAAGGCAGGGATCTTATTGGCCTACCATGGCAGCAGACTCAAAAGAATACGTCAAAAGGTGTAAAAACTGTCAAAAGCATGCAACAATTCCCTGTCTCCCAACAACCAAACTGTCCACCATCAGCAGCCCCTAGCCTTTCTATCAATGGAAAATAGACATCCTCAACCCCTTCCCACTAGTAGTAGAAGGAAGAAATATATATTCGTTGCTGTGGATTACTTTACTAAGTGGGCAGAAGCCAAAACCATCAGATCCATCTCTATAGCAAAGCCAAAAACTTCCTCATGGGGAACATTATGTATAGGTTTGGGGTCCCCGGAATACTCATGGCCGATAATGGAACCTAATTTAGAAGTGAACTATTCAAATCTTTCTGCCATACTCATGAGATTCAGCAAAAATTCTTCTCGATAGTGCACCCGTAGACCAACAAGCTGGCAGAGGCCACAAATAAGAACATCAAAACAAGGCTGAGGAAAAAGATAGAAAGCTTCGGAGACGGTGCTAAGAGTTACCAAAAGTACTCTGAGCTTTGAGGACATCACCAAAAAGGTCCATGGGAGAGACACTGTTCATGTTGACATACGGGTTCGAGGCAGTAATATCCATAGAGCTTAAAATACCCTTCGCCTGGATAATGAACTTCAATCTCAAAATAAACGAGGAAGTGCTGAAAATTAATTGGACCTATTGGAGGAAACAAGGATCAATGCCCAAGCCAGAATGGTAAGGCAACAGGCACAAGTCAAATAATACCACGATTGGAGGGTCAAAACAAGAAATTTTAAAGAGGGAGACTTGGTCCTATGAGAAGCCTCTGTCAGCAATCCTACCCATACAAAGGAAAAGCTAGCTTGTTCTTGGGAGGGACCCTATAGGGTAAAAGAAGTCCTAAAAAATGGAGCCTATCGGCTTCAAAGGCTGAACAGAAAGACATCCCTCGAACATGGAATGTCGAGCATCTTAAGAGGTACTACCAATAGATTCCATTCTGTCATAAGTTAGAGACATTATCAATAGATTGTATTTTGTCATAGGTTCATAACATTGTCAACAAGTTTTATTTCATCCTTACTTTCCAATATTGTATGAAGATATTTTTAGAAAGCAATAAATTAATCTTTCCACAAAAAGATTCTGAAAAAGTGCTTCACAAATTATGTAAGGGTTCCACAAAATGGAACAGAATGGCAACCCTTGGTAAAGGCAACCATGCCTATCGGTCTTGAAGAACGAAATTAAGAGGTGAGATATCATCCGATTCTGCAGAAATGGAACCGAGTGTAAGGCCTTAGTAAAGGCAGCAGCGCCTATCGGTCTCTCAGAATGGAATCAAGAGGTGAGATATCATCTGTCTCCACAGAAACGAAACCAAAGAATAAGAAACAAGTCAGCTCCGCTGAAACAAAATTGAGTGTAAGGCCTTAGTAAAGGTAGCCGCGCCTATCGGTAAAGGCAACCGCACCTATCGGTTCAGTAAAATGGAACCGAAGGGTGTGACATAAGTCGATCCCATAAAACGAAAGTGAGAGATGAGATATCATCCGACTCTGCAGAAATGGAATAGACAAATAAGACATAAGTCCATTGTGAAGAAACAAAATTGGATGTCAGGCCTTAGTAAAGGTCACCGCGCCTACCGATCTGGCAGAATGGAATCGGGGCTGAGATATCACCCGGTCCTATAAGAACGGAATCAAGGAACAATATACAAGCTTGTGGGACCAAACTCCAGGCCTTATAAAGGACTGTCGCGCCCATCACACCCATAAAACAGGACCAGGATGAGATACGTTCTAGCCCTGAAAAATAGAACTATGGAATGAGACATGAAATCGTTTCGCAAAATGGAGCCAAAAGCTATCTATCAATACAGTCCATCACATCCCACACCAGAAACATGGAATAACATAAGAAAGATTACTCCTCAAGAAAATCGTTTAGAAATAACGAGACAAAAGGAAATAGAAATATATTTACAAAATCTTGCCAGCGGCTACAAATCATCCCCATCCTATGAAATATTATCTAAGTTTATGCCAGGAAACTTTCTAGATACCTTCCCCTTACAAGAATCAAAAGATTGCTTGCAACAATCTACCACATGCTGGAGTAGCGTTTCTTGATACTTGGGCTCTCCAACCAGTTGTTCAAAGTGCTGTTGATGAGCCTGAGAAACCTCAATTGCATGCTTTGCCTTCGACAAGGCAGCCTCCCACTATAGAGCCGCCTCCCTGCCCTCCAAAGCAGTGGTCTGCTAGTGTAATATCTCCTCTCGACCCGCAACCTCCACCTCTAGTTGGGCCAAGCGCTTCGCTCTGGACTCCATGATGGAGATAGCCTCATCACGGTAGGCTTGGACTTGAGAAAGGGTAGTTTCCACTTCCCATAGCTGGGACACTACCAACGTATGCTCCACCTCCAGAGTCTCCTCCTTAGCCTTCAAACCTGAAGCAGTCTCCTCCAATTCTTGGAAATAACTTTTCTCCTCCTCCAGATCAGCCATCGGAGCTGCAGATTTCATGATTACACTGTCCTGATCTCTCCCCAAAGCCATGTTCTTGCGCCGCCAGTCATCTAACTCTTCTTCCGCCTCCTCCAGGCACTCATTTCGGATCCATTGCTCATCCCAAGCATGACCCAACTGCTGCACAATAATCTTCATCCGATCGACAAAACTCTATCTCTCAAGCGAATGTCGGATGACCCCTAAAGAAGATTCCTCCAGTAGTTCCTCCTAGGGCATGTTGAAGTGCTGGGAACAATCCACCAGACAGGCTAGCTTGGTAATGAACCTGGCGGCCAACCATGGATTCTCCAAGAGGGAATTGATCGGTCCCGCCACCCTTTAAGTCACGCTGATAGGAGTTGAAGGCCAAGAAGAGCCTTAGCTCGCGGAAGTGACAACTCCACTAATAGGCGCAGAAACTTGGCTTGAGACGGGCCCGCTTGAACCAAAACTTTCACCACGAAACCGCTGAGCAGGCGGAGCCAAGCTCGGCACCATGTGTGTGCGCTTTATTGCACGGGCCAGTCGATCAGAGGAGAACAAGCCTACATCAAGTCACAAAAGAAGGGTTAAAAACAAACAAAAAATAAAAATGATGACGATGCTCACCAGCCAAGATGAAAGATAACGGTTGAGAACCCATAGTCGCTTTCGGAACAGACACTGCTTCAACTAAAATAGAGGTAAGTGGAATCGTTGGCACTGCTTCAACTGAAGTCGAGGCAAGCAGAGCCTCAGACACCAAAAAGGTGGGAATTGAGGCAACCAAAGCCCCTAACACAGAAAAAGATGGAGAGGAAATAACCAAAATTGCTGGCAACGAATCAATGGGAATGGAAGTACTCTAGACAGTAGGTATAAAAGGAGCACCAGAAGAACGAATCAAATCTCGAGAAAGAAGGAAGAGAAGAAGTGACGTGTTGAACACATCGGGGTGAAGGAATAGACACAGAAGTAGACATGACATCAACGGAAGTGGAAAGCCCACAAACTGCACTCACTGGAGCCACGCCTCCAGAAAAAGGAATGAGAGCCAAAGAATTAGGGGGAGCTGAGGAGGAACCAAGATACATGACCCCTTCGAGAAGCTCATCCAAATCCCCCTCAGAGTGTAAATACTCTTCAAAAAATAGCCCCAACCGAGGTGGAGAACAGACATCACTTCCAACTGGAAGGTCAGATCCATCAGAAGATGAGTACAAAGTAGAGGGAGAAGAACTCCCTCCGAAGGAAACCAAAAATAGACCTAACTCAAGGGAGCGAGATATACTAACCGGATTCAACCAATCAACTGGATCCGAAGATCCCTCTCTTAGGTCACCAGAAGGAGAGGAAGAGGTCGGGGAAGTAAGAGGGGTATTAGCCCTCTGCTTCAGGGCAACTACCTTGACCCTTCGCTGTCCTGATAGACCCACCTCTCCTATCGAAGGAGTTGGTATAGTTGCAGAACCCGTTCTCCCATGAGAAGGAACCGGTGCAGACACTGGACCCCACACCTACTGGAAATGACCACCACTGAACTAAGGGATAAGCTCATATTCTCTCTCAATAACAAACCTTAGATCCGGGAACAAAGAGAGAAGGGTAGACAAAGAGGGTACATGATCAGGAACACCGACTTCTTGACCCAAAAGACCACACGGGTAATCCTCTTGGCGATAGTGGTTAGCCGAAGCAACAATATCCACCGACAACACAGCCATGACCATTAGTCTATATCTAATAACATACAAACTATACCGTTTTAACTAAGAAAAGTTGCTAGAAGGTCAAACTAGACTAGTCGTCCAAACAGTCGGAAAAGGAAGGTCCCCACGGACCTTAACCCAGGCCCAATGGCTATTCCACTCATCATCAGGATTGATAGTTTGATTAAACAACTTATGCCAAGAGGTACGAGGAAGAAGATAATAATAGTAGGAAGAATGGGGAGCTTTACGCAAATTGAAAATGGTAAAAAACATCGCGAAAGAAAAAACATATATCTCGCCAAGGTTATAAACCCAACAGCAAAAAGATATGACATAACTCCAACTATTTAGGACTAATTGTCCTGGAGAAATGTTATAACCATTGAGAAGGGCAGAAATGAAATGACTGTGGTCTAAGTGGAATTCCGCTCTAAGAGAACCTAAAGAAACTACAACATAACCTTTCCAGAGGTGCCATGGAAGAGTAGTTGACTCTGAAAACTCCCAACTCATCCTGACAGGCAATTGGTAAAGCTGGAACATTGCGATAATAATATTGGAAAGACATGGATGAGACTTTTCAGTAGCCATTAGAAGCACAAGGGAACGCAAAGAGAAAAATCAGACTAAGAAGATAAAAAATGAAAATCTTCACTCCACGATGGCGCCTTAAAGGCGCTCCGCATAACCACATAGGTTTCGCATCAAACCAGGAGACATAGTCTCATCTCTTGTGAAAATAAAAAATTAGTCATTTTCGCATCAAGTCGCATTCAAAGTCCTAACATGTGGCTGAAGGAGAACAATTGACGCAAATAAAGTTGCCATGGGACAATTGCTTTAGAATTCAAATTGCGGCAAACCTGCCCAGAGGCGCAAAAAGACATCCCCCCTTAGACCAAAATTGAGCTGATCCCCCCTGATCCGCCGCAGCGTTCCAATGAGTGGAACCGGTTAACTTAAAGTAGCCAGTTGTTTGAACGATATGGAGTAGGAAAATAATAACCAGAGAGTGTTTGCAGGGACACTCTACCAAATCTTTCTCAAACCGACTCGACAAGAAAAATGATATGGTTCCATAGCAGACTCCCAATGACCACCATAATGCCCCCAGAGGGTAGAGGCACCAAGAGTTTCATCAAATTCTATCAAAATACATTTATTACTATAGGGGACCGATTACATATACAGAACAAAAAACAAAAAAGAAAAGAGGCCCCATCTACTCGGCTAAAACATCCACTACTGCCTCTAGCTCTTTTATCCGTCGATAGGCACTTGCCAAATCTGCCTCCAAAGACTGAATATGACCCAGAGACTGCGCATAATCAACAACATTCTTGGCCGAACATCTATAGGCTGCCCAAAGAAACTGCTTTGACGCCTTAAGTTCTGCATTCAGCTGTTTGACCTCTCCATAAAGAAACTGGATCCACTCGGTCGACTGAGAGCTGATGCTAGGACCTCCAGGATGAGCTTCCCCATGGCCAACTAGAGAAGTAGGATCTACTTCTTTGTATTAAGGTCGCTCACCAGGATCCGCCCTCCTCCCTCGCTCTACCTGACCGACGAGGGTAGCTTCTCGACCGTTAGATAAAGGATTTGCCAGATCCATGCCAAGAAACCCCTTCCAAATGCAGGAAGACTAAGAGGGCCCCTCTTGTAGGGAACGAGGAGATGAAGACAAGGGGGTAGGAAGAGAATTCAAAGCACCGCATAAATGTTGTCATTTAAAATATGACAAATACCGAGAAACCTACTGCTTCAGAGGATGATATTGCAATTCGGAGAATTTATTTGGGACAGAGCTCTTTGCACGTTTTCCCAAGGGGGGACAGGTGTTAGGGATTCCTAACACTAGCACCTAATTCCTCAGGCCACGCCATGCCATGTGAGACCCCTGCTATGCCACGCTGGATAGTCCCATGCGCACAAGACTACTGATAAATTATACCATGAAACTTGTCTTCTAGTAGGACTCTACATTTACCATGCACCCTAGGCTACACATCCATGCTCGGATATAAATATACCCAGGTATGCACCCCAAAAGGATAAGGCTCTTACTACCATTCATTCTCTCTACTAGATTTCCTTTACTGACTTGAGTGTCAGAGTGTTTATGCCAGGAACATCTCTCAGCATCCTCTAATTTTCTGGTTCTAGTCCTGCAGGATTCTATGGGAGATCTCCTCAAGGGCCACATCAAATTTAATTTGGAGATGACCCTAATAATAATTATTAAAAAACCCACCCTTATTTATATATTTCTATTTTTTCTCACCCCATAAAGTCATCCTCGAATGTCTTTTCCACAGTGACATTACTAATGATTTGCAAATTTATAGACATTTAATTTATTTTTTTGTTAAATTAATTTTTTATATATTTAAAAAAGGCTATAAATATTCTAAACTAATTTTTCCCAAGTTAAGATTTATTTATTTTAGTTTTATATATGGGTTTGCCAAATTGAACTTATTTTTTAATTTATTCAAATATTTTAGTTATATTATCTTAATTAATATTTTATTTATTAGGCCTAAAGTATATGAGAGCATTCAACTTTGACTGTGTCAAATGATCTTAATAATTTTAAGCTATTTATTTCAACCGCATCAAACAATTTCTGTTTATTTTACTTTAGTTGCTTATTAGCCATGAGCTCTAGCAGAATCAAACAGTTCTTAAGTCAAAAGGGACATCGTTAGGCAAATAAGTTGGATTCTAAGCATAGGTTAATGGATAGTTAAGAATCTTAGTCAAATACTCTCATACAAATACATGCATTGATGAACAATGAGTAATCTTTTAGAGGGTCTCCTAAGTATGGTTTAAAAAGGGCTTATGGACCCATTTTCTTGATAAGCTG
>JAYJMB010088895.1:0-18716 GCA_036873735.1 Pouteria campechiana | reverse complement strand
TATTAATTATTAATTAACATATATCCTCATCCTCCTCACATTAATATAGATATTTCATCCATTTATATAATTTTTTGTAAAAGTTTCTAAAACTTTACAAGAGTGAACATTTACATTTTTGAAATTTCCAGGGCCTTACAGTCAAGAACCAAGTTTTGGGTGCATCTTTTAGGGTATAGGGAAAGCATCTCAAGCGTACTTTTTCCTCAGTCAATCCTTGCAATGGAAAGTCTGGATTGTTGCATAAAAATCATACATGAAAGTCAGTGGGTCCTCTACAACTATATGATGAAAAGATGGAAGCATATTAAAGTGAATATGCTTAAGTTCATAGCTCTTAGCTTCATCATTCAATTCAAAGGATGAGGGTGAAATTCCACTGGTAGGATGTGCAAATTCTTTCATAAGTTGTAAGCTATTTGAGCTGGTTGAGCCACAAGATTCTCTGCGTTGTCTGCCACTATAACTTCTTCTTGAGTCTCTTCTTGAAGTTCCTCTTCCTTAGGGATGTTTCTAGGCTCCACTTTTGCCTTTTCACTTCCATCACTTAACAAAATTAGAGTTAGATTCATTGATCTCCTTCTCCTCACTCAAACTCTACAAAACCAAAAAGAAAAAAACATTTTCAAAATTTTATACAAATATATATATATACAAAAATAAAAGAAAAGAAAAATTATATTAAACCTAATTAAATCAATTTGGAATCATTCCCCAGCAATGGCGACAAAAACATGATGGTTCGAATTATAATACCTCACAAGCGCACGACTGTATAGTAATACAGTGTGCGTGAATAAGGGTCAATCACACAGAGAATGATCAACCGATTTAATTAAATTGAGTTACTAACTAAAACTAACTTTGAAAAGATGGATTGTTGGTTTGAACTAATGTAAAAAATAAACTAAAATGGTAATCAAAAATCTATTGCTATGAGGTAATTTAGAATAGATTGCAAGTGACAAAGTCTAGAGGTTAGATTTTACCACTTAATGACTCCCCTTGCTATCTAGATAGTGGATTCAATGCTTGCTTGGGTTTGTTCTTTCTATCATATGATTATTACCATTTGGTGTGCAGGTTTAAATCAAGTGATTTCAATCATTCCAATTACCTATGGTGCGTAGCATAATTGAGGTGAAAACCTATACGATCAAGAATTATGAACCAATTAGAATTGAGTGGTTGTGTATTAGGTGTGCGCCTTAATCTTCTACTCTTCTTATTCAAGGAAGCTTATGGTTATGTGTTAGGTGTGCGCATTAACCATGTATAGATACTTAATAAGATTTATGAAACTGGTGATGAAGCAATCACATAATCAAATGATTGAAATAAAACCCATGAATAAAAACACAGATTTGCATTAAATAATTAATAATCCAAATAACAATGTTCATAAAAGAGAGCTACATCTTCAACCTACAAAGAAAGAATTATTTCATGAAGAAAATAAAATAAACTCCCTTTCATGATGAACATCATATTGCAAATCGCCTCTTTGAATCACCTTCGCTCTCCTTAAATCCTCCTTCATTGCTCCACAAAATCTCCTAAGAGTAGCCATCACAAGGTCTAGGGGTTATATTTCACCACTTAATGACTCACCTTGCCATCTGGATATTGGATTCAATGCTTGCTTGGGTTCGTTCTTTCTATGATATGATTATTACCATTTGGTGTGTAGGTTTAAATCAAGTGGTTTCACTCATTCCAGTTACCTATGGTTGTGCATTAGGTGTGCGCTTTAACCATGTATAGATAATCAATAAGATTTATGAAACTGGTGATGAAGCAATCACACAAATCGAATGATTGAAATAAAACCCATGAATAAAAACACAAATTTGCAATAAATAATTAATAACCCAAATAACAATGTTCATAATAAGGGCTACATCTTCACCTTACAAAGAAGGAATTAGTTCATGAAGAAAATAAAAGAAACTCCCTTTCATGATGAACATCATACTGAAAATTGCCCTTTTGAATCACCTTCGCTCTCCTTGAATCCTCCTTCGTTACTCCACAAAATCTCCTAATATTAGTCGCCCAAGGTCTAGGGTTTATATTTCACCACTTAGTGACTCCCCTTGCCATTTGGATATTGGATTCAATGCTTGCTTGGGTTTGTTCTTTCTATGATATGATTATTACCGTTTGGTGTGTGGGTTTAAATCAAGTGATTTCAATCATTCCAATTACCTATGGTGTGTAGAATAATTGAGGTGAAAGCCCATACGATCAAGAGTTATGAACCAATTAGAATTGAGTGGTTGTGTATTAGGTGTGCGACTTAATCTTCTACTCTTCTTATTCAAGGAAGCTTATGGTTGTGTGTTAGCTGTGCGCATTAACCATGTATAGATACTTAATAAGATTTATGAAACTGGTGATGAAGCAATCACATAAATCAAATGATTGAAATAAAACCCATGAATAAAAATACAGATTTGTATTAAATAATTAATAATCCAAATAACAATGTTCATAAAAAAGAGCTACATCTTCAACCTACAAAGAAAGAATTATTTAATGAAGAAAATAAAATAAACTCCCTTTCATGATGAACATCATATTGCAAATTGCCTTTTTGAATCACCTTCGCTCTCCTTAAATCCTCCTTCGTTGCTCTACAAAATCTCCTAAGAGTAGCCATCACAAGGTTTAGGGGTTATATTTCACCACTTAATGACTCACCTTGCCGTCTGGATATTGGATTCAATGCTTGCTTGGGTTCGTTCTTTCTATGATATGATTATTACCATTTGGTGTGTAGGTTTAAATCAAGTGGTTTCACTCATTCCAATTACCTATGGTGTGTAGCATAATTGAGGTAAAAACCCATTATCAAGAACTATGAACCAATTAGAATTGAGTGGTTGTGCATTAGGTATGCACCTTAATCTTCTACTCTTAAAAGGAAGCTTATGGTTGTGCATTAGGTGTGTGCTTTAACCATGTATAGATAATCAATAAGATTTATGAAACTGGTGATGAAGCAATCACACAAATCGAATGATTGAAATAAAACCCATGAATAAAAACACAAATTTGCAATAAATAATTAATAACCCAAATAACAATGTTCATAAAAAAGGGCTACATCTTCACCCTACAAAGAAGGAATTAGTTCATGAAGAAAATAAAAGAAACTCCCTTTCATGACGAACATCATACTGAAAATTGCCTTTTTGAATCACCTTCGCTCTCCTTGAATCCTCCTTCGTTACTCCACAAAATCTCCTAATAGTAGTCGCCCAAGGTCTAGGGGTTATATTTCACCACTTAATGACTCCCCTTGCCATTTGGATATTGGATTCAAGGCTTGCTTGGGTTTGTTCTTTCTATGATATGATTATTACCGTTTGGTGTGTGGGTTTAAATCAAGTGATTTCAATCATTCCAATTACCTATGGTGCGTAGCATAATTGAGGTGAAAACCCATACGATCAAGAATTATGAACCAATTAGAATTGAGTGGTTGTGTATTAGGTGTGCGCCTTAATCTTCTACTCTTCTTATTCAAGGAAGCTTATGGTTGTGTGTTAGGTGTGTGCATTAACCATGCATAGACAATCAATAAGATTTAATGCATAGGCTTGCATTAAATAATCAATAATCCAAATAACAAGGTTCATCAAAAAGGGCTACATCTTCACCCTAGAAAGAAGGAATTAGTTCATGAAGAAAATAAAAAAAAACTCCTTTCATGATGAACATCATATTGCAAATTACCTTCTTGAATCGCCTTTGTCATCCTTGAATCCTCCTTCGTTGCTCCATAAAATCTCCTAAGAGTAGCCACCACAAGGTCTAGAGGTTAGATTTTGCCACTTAATGACTCCCCTTGCCATCTAGATATTAGATTCAATGCTCAATTGGGTTTGTTCTTTCTATTATATGATTATTACTGTTTAGTGTGCAGGTTTAAGTCAATCGCTTTCACTCATTCCCATTACCTGTGGTGTGTAGCATAATTGAGGTGAAAATCCATTACAATCAAGAACTATGAACCAATTAGAATTGAGTGGTTGTGCATTAGGTGTGCACCTTAATCTTCTACTCTTCTTATTCAAGGAAGCTTATGGTTGTGGATTAGGTGTGCGCCTTAACTATGTATAGATAATCAATAAGATTTATCAAACTGGTGATGAAGCAATCACACAAATCAAACGATTGAAATAAAACCCATGAATAAAAACACAAATTTGCAATAAATAATTAATAATCCAATCATAAAAAAGGGCTACATCTTCACCCTACAAAGAAGGAATTAGTTCATGAAGAAAATAAAAGAAACTCCCTTTCATGATGAACATCATACTGCAAATTGCCTTTTTGAATCACCTTCGATCTCCTTGAATCCTCCTTTGTTGCTCCACAAAATCTCCTAATAGTAGCCGCCTAAGGTCTAGGGGTCATATTTCGCCACTTAATGACTCCCCATGCCATCTGGATATTGGATTCAATGCTTACTTGGGTTTGTTCTTTCTATGATATGATTATTGACATTTGGTGTGTGGGTTTAAATCCGTTCACTCATTCCAATTACCTATGGTGTGTAGCATAATTGAAGTGAAAACCCATTATGATCAAGAACTATGAACCAAGTAGAATTTGGTGGTTGTGCATTAGCTGTGCACCTTAACCTTCTACTCTTCTTATTCAAGGAAGCTCATGGTTGTGTGTTAGATGTGCGCCTTAACCATGCATAGACAATCAATAAGATTTATGAAACTAGTGATCAAGCAATCACACAAATCAAATGATTGAAATAAAACCAATGAATAAAAACATAGGCTTGCATTAAATAATCAATAGTCAAAATAACAAGGTTCATCAAAAAGGGCTACATCTTCACCCTAGAAAGAAGGAATTAGTTCATGAAGAAAATAAAAAAAAAACTCCTTTCATGATGAACATCATACTGCAAATCACCTTCTTGAATCGCCTTTACCATTTTGAATCCTCCTTCATTGCTCCACAAAATCTCCTAAGAATAGCCACCACAAGGTCTAAGGGTAAGATTTCACCACTTAATGTCTCCCTTGCCATCTGGATATTAGATTCAATGCTTGATTGGGTTCATTCTTTCTATTATTTGATTATTACTATTTGGTGTGTGGGCTTAAATCAATCTCTTTCACTCATTCCAATTACCTATGGTGTGTAGCATAATTGATGTGAAAACCCATTACGATCAAGAACTATGAACCAGGTAGAATTGAGTGGTTGTGCTTTAGGTGTCTTCCTTAACCTTCTACTCTTCTTGTTCAAGGAAGCTCAAGGATGTGCGTTAGGTGTGTGGCTTAACCATGCATAGACAATCAATAAGATTTATGAAACTAGTGATCAAGCAATCACACAAATCAAATGATTGAAATAAAACCCATGAATAAAAATATCGATTTGCATCAAATAATCAATAATCCATATAACAAGGTTCATCAAAAAGGGATACATCTTTACCTTGGATAGAAGGAATTAGTTCATGAAGAAAATAAAAGAAACTCCCTTCATGATGAACATCATACTACAAATCGCCTTCACTCTCCTTGAATCCTCCTTCGTTGCTTCATAAAATCTCTTAAGAGTAGCCGCTACGAAACCCTAGCACTCCTCTCTAAAAGTCCCCTTCTGAATTCTCAAAAGGATCCTTAAATACTATTAATAACTAACTAAAAATGTAGCAATTCTGCAACATTAAAAAAATACAAAATCTGGGGTTTCATCAGTCACTAGCATCGGCGGTGCCACCATGCTGTCCATTCTGCCACTTCACTTCTTTAGCTCCACTCTATTGCTACTGCACTCAACTTCCTCTGTTGCTTTGGTGCTTCAACTTAGCTTAATTTCTCTCCTTTTCTCCACTCTTCCATTCTCCTAAACACATAATAAAAATATGAGAGATTCACATAAAACTAATCAAAGATTGCTTGGAATTAAGCTTGAAAATACAAAATATAAGTGAGTGAAATTCACTCATCACCCAACAATAGATAATCATCATATAAATCACATATCATTATACAATTAAGATAGTTAAGCCGTTAATTCGATCATTTCCTTGCTCTTATATCATATACATGAATTTCTCTCTTTCATAGTTTATTTAGGTTATGATATTCTTCATAAATAGCAATATAATTTAATTTTCTCTTGACCAAATCATCTCTTAAACACTTTAATTTCTCATTATTCATTTTCCCCTTGATAAAATAATAAACCACCATCCTTTCTCACAAATTTCATTGTTCACAAAACCTAACTTAGCATAAAGTATAATTTCTTATGTCCAAATCACTCCTAAAATCATGACAATTAACCCATTAACCATTTCCCCCATGATTTACACAATGATCTTGTCAAGATCTTTTGCATCTTATATAGTTGTCACTTTTAGCATCCATTACCTTGGAAGTAACCTCAAGATTTTCTTGACAAGCTTGGACTCCACATACTTTTTACTAAGGCCCTTTAGACCATTTTTTAATCTTCTAAAACCTCCAAACATGTTAGATATAGATTCTGAATCCTTCAAACTAAAGTACACTTATTCTTACACAAGGATATTAATTTTAGTCTCATTTATTTGATTCATCCCTTCATGGGCAACTTTGAGTTTGTCCCATATTCTTTGTAGTATCACAAGATGATATTTTTTTCAAATTTAGATGAGGAAAGAGCATAGTAGAGGGAATTCCTTGGTTGGTGTCATGTTCTACTACTAGAATGTTCTTAGGAGTATACTTATCTTCTGTGTTGAGGACTATCTTTTAATTTTTTATAGTTAGTCATAATTGGTAGTCTGTGGCAATAATGAAATTTTGCATCCTTATTTTTCAATGACTAAAATTAGCTCCATCAAAGAATGATGGATGGGTAGTGGACTGCCCTTATGTAACTGTGTTATGGAAGAAACTGGCCATTATAGATCTCTTAACTAGTAATAAGTAAATCTAATGAGATTACCAAGTGAAGCTTGCTTTGATACCAATTGTTGGTCCCCTTAGAATGGTAGCTCAAGAGGGAGGGTGAATTGAGCTTCATAAATATTTTGGCAAAATGTAAAATGTGCAAGAATGAATGAAGTTAAACTTAATAGCACATAGTTGATTTTATAGTAGTTCGGTCCAATGTGGGTTCCTACTCCACTCTCCAAGACACTTCCTTGTCTTAGGTTCCACTATCATAAATCTTCCACACTACTTGTTGGTTTCTAAACCTCACCAACTAACTCTTACAAAGCTTATAATGCAAGTTCACTAACTTGCAAGGCTAACAAAAACACTTCTTCTGCAAGTACCTTGTAGAAATTTACACTCTTATAAGAGTGAAAAACTAAACAATGTTTGTACACAATTTATGCCTCAAGACGCAGGCTAGAAGGTACACTATTAAAGCAAATAAATAAACATTATGCAATGAAATCTTCATGCTTTGAAGCTCCTTTTGATGTAGAAGAAATATAGCTTTCAAGCTTGCAGTAACTTTTAGCTCAATGGAGTCAGCACTTGGAAGAAAACTTCTTTTGATCTCATGTAAATGCACAAACTTAATTTGTTAAAGCTCTAAAGTTAGTCTTCTTTCAACAAAATCCTCTATTTATAATGATTGAAAGTGTTTGGAACTATTATAAGGGATTCGTTGATTACTCTACCATTGGGCATTGCTTGTGAATCAAGCATAAAAACACTATAGTGGCAACTACAGAACTCTGTGTGGTAGGTAGACAACTTTGTAAGGGACTTTGTTGTCAGTGACCATTATAAATATTAATTATAGACCTCTATAGCTCAATGATCACCTCTATCAATGATTTGTCAACACACAAATTTGAAGTTTGTGATCAGAGCTTTGTATCAACCTCTGTAGATTTATATGTTTCCTTTTGCACTAATTCTTACGGCAAGTGTGAGATGTCAAGTTTAATAATATAATTATAAGAAGGGTTGTTGTCTCCACAACGATGTAAATTTGACATATTCACTATCCATTATAGTAAATAATCTTAACTTTATTTGGAAAATAAATTATGAATAAATTGAATAAAAACTAAATAGCCACATGCAAACTTTGGTAGAGGGAATTCAATGGATAAATGCTTCAAAGGATCAATTTCACTTATTTTTCAATTATGGTGTTCTCAACTAATTATATATTGATTATTTTCTTAGTTTATAAATTAAGCATTCTAATTTACTAAACTCCCTCTCTCAAGTGTCGAGTCAAGTATATATCCCTAAAATCCCAATTTTGATATGTAATAAAACTTGGGAGATCAAGAACTAATTAAGATTTGTAATTCTTGCAAACAATTTCATGAAACCTAAAAGCTCTCTTGAATCATCTAGAATTTTATATTATGATATCTAGATCCTATTTAGAATTACTCAAGTATCAAATCCCAAATATAAAGTAATTCAATAGATGGATAATAAATTAAAAGCATTAATTGCAAAACAATCACAAATAAACCAATGAAAACCTTAATATTATAAGTAATCAATTACACCATAATATTCAACATAAGATCCATCTCTCCTCTAGCTAAAGAAGTTTAATTCCTAATGATAAAATAGAAAACAATCCAAAGCATTCTAAACATGTTGAAAAAAAAGAAAAGAACAATTTAGAATAAGTAATTCTATTTCCTGAGGTCGCCCAATTCATAGTTTAACTTGTTAGTATAAATGCATGGTTTTGATGATAAATAAAACTTGATTAAAGATTATGTACTATTGATTATTGCCAAGCATTTAGCATACAGAATCAAGTTGCAAGCCTCACGGACAAAAGAACACAAAGAAGAATCAAAAGATATTCCAATGCGTAAATCTGTCTGATAGAAAAGACAAATAGCTTGGGTGAGTACAGAAGCAAGAGATGAAGTATAGCTATAGTCAAAGTTCAAATGAAAAGGAATGAACCTAGTCCATGTGTATCTGTCAAAGTGAAGTTTATCTCTGATGAATAGCAACGAGCATATAACAGACTTCGTTTTTCATACGAATAGCTCACTAAGCCAATGATCGTCTATCAAAATAGACAAATACAGAGAAACATAATTTGTCTACATCTCTATGATTCATCTATTGCTTACAATAGATAAACCAATAGATGAATAGCTGGAAAGATAATTCATTTGTGCCCCTATAATTTGTCTATTACTTGCAACAAACAAACCAACAGATGAACTGTTGGAAGGATTATTCATCTGCGCCTCTACGATTTGTCTATTACTTGCAATAGATAAACCAATGGAGGAAGTGCTGGAAATATGATTCATTTATGCTTTCATGATTCATCTATTACTTGCAATGGATAAATCAATGGAAAAACTACTAGAAATACAACTCATCCGCCTGAACTGGATTCGTTTGCTACTTACCATGGAGAAACTAGAAGATGAAGGAACATTGTTTGATGGACAATTGGATAGATACTTTGTTTGTTACAAGTAAAGAAAAGTAATAAACAAACAAAATCATTGGACTTCATCCAGCATTAATGAGGTTCTTTCCCTATTAATGAAAGAATCATTCATTATAGAAATGCTTTCACCAATACTTATTAAGAATCAAGAAATCATCTTCTCCAAGGTCGGCATTGCAGGCATTCCAGCAGATGAGAATTAATCAAAAGATAGAGAATTCAAATGTGTTAATGAGAATGGTCTTCTATCATTAATGAAGCTCACCTACCACTAATGGCTGGAATTCAAAGCAGTTATGAATGCAACATCTTTGGATCAAGAAGGAGAGGAGAATAATAGAGAGAAATATTCAATCCCTTCTTGAAAGCATTTATTAAATTGGCCCAAAATCTTCTACATCTTTTAAGAGTTGTTAGCCTTATATTCAAACCTTCCTCAACTTTCTTTGAAGGCTCCCAGCCACCTTTTGGGAATATCATTTACTTCTACATTTACTCTTTAGATATCTTCCTTGTACTTGTCTGTATAAGTTCTTTAACTTTCAATATTCATTCATTGTAATTTTCTTAAGCTAGTAGTTGAGGTTAGACTCAAGAAGAGTTGTTATTGTTTGAGTGCATACAAGAGCTATTTATTTATGCCCCCTAGAGTTAGAATCTAGGAGAGTGATAAGAGCACTATGATTATGCCCCCTGGAGCTAAAATCCAGAAGAGTGTTGGAAGCATTATAGTTATTCCCCCTAGAGCTAAAATCTAAAAGAGTGCAGAGTGTGTTGATTGTATTTCTACTATTGGAGATAGTGGAACCTAAGACACTAAGAGGAGAGTGTTTATAGAAGAGTGGAGTAGAGTGTTAACTCGAACCACTATGAAAATTCCTGTCTTATTTATTTATGCATTGATTGAGTGATTGGATTGATTGCTAGAGGGAAATTTGATCCTAAAAGGGTTTAGAAAAATTTTAAGTACCCAATTCACCCCTCCCCTTTTGGGTATTTGCATAAGCTTTGGGACCAACAAGTGGTATCAGAGCAGACTACATAAACACTTATAGTGATCCAATGACAAACCCATCATCCTCTTCTAAGATATTCACCAAGGGGTAAATTGTCTACCCGGTCACCCTATTTGATGGAACCAACTTTGCTTACTAGAAGATCAGGATGAAGCAATTCATTATAGCGAATGATATGCAATCTTGAAAGGCCATTGAAATAGGAATCACTCTTCCCACTGGTGAAATATGTACATGGACTAAAGAGGAAGCCATCTCAATTCAAAATAACACAAAGGCTATGAACTCTTTAATCAGTGGATTATCTTCAACTGAACTTGATAGAGTATCCTCTTGCATTACTAAAAAAGGTATTTGGGATAAATTAGTGTCTATATATGAAGGATCCTCATAGATCAAAGGAACTAGAAGGAATATGTTGATAGAAGAACTAGAAAACTTTAAGACAAAAGAAGAGGAGAGAATATCAAAAATGTATGCTCATTTTTTAAAATTTATTAATGCTTTGAAAGGTTTGGAAAAAGAAGTCACATATTTTGAACTATTAATGAAGATACTGAGGGCACTACTAGAAACCTAGAACTAGAAGATCATAATGATAGAAGAAGTAAAGGATCTGAATGTGCTTTTGGTAGATGATCTCATCAGCTCACTGATGTCACATGAGTTGATAAAAAGTAAGAGAGAGGAGCCACCGAAGTAAAAGAAAAGTATTACTCTCAAGGTGACCATGGAGAGTTGGGGTGACCCTGCATCATAATATAAAGATGATATGGCTATGTTAGTCAGAAACTTCAGAAGGGTCGAAAGAAGCAGTAGAGGCAGCACCTCAAGGACACAAGCTAGATAACAAAAGAAAATGAATGAAAGAAAGAAAGATCTCCCCACATGCTATAGATGTGGAAGAATCAGACAAATGTCTCCTGAGTGTTCAAATAAAGAAAAAGTGAATGTTAATGAGAAAGATGAAAGAAGAGAAAAGAAATATTTGAAGAAGTCATCAAGAAATCTACCCAGAGGAATGTATGAAAATGATGAAGACTCCTTGGGTACAAATTCAAGTGAAAAAGGTAATAATAAAGTTGGACAACTCACAAGAATATACTGCATAGCCCACAAGGAGAATGAAACAGCAGACCAAATCTCCATCAAAGAGTAATGCATAATAGAGCTAGAGATAGAGGTAAACTATTATTACTCTTATAGTTATGATCCTTCAAGCTCGAATAGTACTTGTGTCAAACGCCAAAATTTTGATAAGTTACAACAATCATACAACTCTCTCTTCAATGAGTTTGAATCACTTGACCAAAAATTTACTAAAAAGAAAAGATACTTTGATGCAACTATCAAAGTAAATTCTATTCTAGTAGAAAGAAATTTATCTCTACAAAAAGAGGTCAGAAATCTAAAGAAGGAGATAGAGATTTTAAATAGTATGTTAATCAAATTCTCTAATCTAGGAGAATCTGCCACCAAGTTCATGACAATGACCAGTGAAACTAGTAAAAAGGGACTTGGTTATGAGCACTTAGATGATGAAAACTCACAAAAATTTGTTAATTGTTCCAAGGTGATGAACCTCGCAAAAGAAAGAGAAAATTTTCCAAACATTAGAAGGTTCATAGAATATCCCTAGGTAAAGAAACCAATAGAATATAATGCACCAAGCAAAATTTCAAACACTTGCTATTTCTATAATTAAATTGGATGCAAAGCTTATGATTGCTATACCAAAAAGATGCAAGAAAACAGTGCAAAAATGAGATAGAAACCCAAGGATTATGCACAATATTCTAGCACACACAATTCCATAACACCATTGGGCCCAATACTTAGGTACCAAAGAGGTAAGAAGAATATTTGCTTTGAATGTAGGTAAGTTTGAAAGCTATGTCCGACAATTCCTAAATCATGGACAGAAATTGCTCAAGATATATGACCGAAAACAAAAAGTTGTTCAAAGAATTGAAGCTAATAAATGGAGAAATAGTTGTATTCGGTAACAATGACAAAGGTCTAATCAAAGGGATAAGTAAAATTTGTGGTTTATTCAATGCATGCATAGAGGATGTATTATATATCGAAGTCTCAAGCATGATTTGCCAAGAATTAGTCAATTATGTGACAAGGTTCACAAAGTTGTGTTTAAACCATCTGCATGTAATGTATTCAGTATAGACAATGATCTATTGTTCAACAAAAAGAGGTATGGAAACATTTATCTAGTATGACTAGATGATATACTTGGAAAATGCTTAAATTGCAGTCAAAGATGACCCATGGGTATGGAATAAAAGGTTGGGACACATCAACATATCAAATATCAGATCTTTATGAAAAAAGAATCTTGTGATTGGTATACCTAAACTAAATTATGACAAAAATCAAATATACAAATCTTTTCAATTATCAGACATATGGATCTCTAAAATTATTACATATGGATCTCTTTAGACCATAGAATGTTATCACCCTTGGAGGAAAAAGACGTCAGCATTACACTATATATGATTTTAATGATAACAAAACTTACATTAAGATTCTTATATGCTTAAATCTTTAATCATTATATATATGGTTATGAATTAATAAACATTAATTAACAAAAACACATAACCATGAATGATAAATTAAACAAGCATACAATCCTCACTCTATGGTGCGCACATCATAAACATTAATTAATCTTTACTGCATAAATTTGTTAAACTTATTAAGCACCATAATCACTTGAGCTTTCATATTATGCATTCAGTGAAAATGTATATTATCCTTACTTTACAAAATAACACTATCATATGACGATAAAATACATTATGATATTATATATGAAAGCTATCAACATAGCAAGTGTAGAAATGTTTATCTGTAAGAAAATGATTATCTGCAACAAACTGCCACAACAATCTGCTACGTTCCAAAGGAGCTAAATTGATGAAAATCATGGAAGAAGAAGAAGAAAGCAGAACACAAGTAACAAGAAAGGTTGCAAAAAGCTTCCATGAATAAAAGTATGGGAGAAAAATAAGGTTTCAAAGATATGCTACAACGAGCTTGCATTGTCTGTCAGCCTCAACAAGAAAATATCAACAGACAAATGCAAAGCAAGGAGATAAAGGGGAAGCCATGATCAGAGAACTTAAGTTGTGGACTACTTATATCTAATCATTTTGTCCATGATAAAAGCACAAGGATGAAGAAGCAACTCAAGGCTTGGTAGACAAAGGAGTTGAAAATGAAGTCATGGTCGAAGAAGCATAATGCTGTTCAAGAAATTCAAACTATCTACACTGACCAGACAAAGCCTATTGGAGATAAAGAAAGAAGAAGAAGCTCCATCAAATACTTAGACAGAGAAACAAATAAGAATTTCACCCAGACAACAATACAAGAAAGAAGAAGACTAGAGTTGTTTGGGATAGAATGGCGATATAAATATAGAAGGGAGTGCAACTTCAGCCAAGCTAAGATAGGCAAATCAAGATTGAAGAACCAAGAAAGTTGCTCGAACAAACCCTTTCTATTGCTCAAAGTGTGTAGAAAAGCTAAAGAACTCAGCTTCTTCTTCGGATCAAAAGGTTGGCTGTTATGACAAACAATGTTCAGCCAAAGCAGAAGACAATGAAGATGCTACAAAATGAGCATAGACGAAGCCAAATAGACAAAGAGCTACTTGAATCAAATTGAGTTGCAAAAAACAAAGGCAGGATCATATACAACTTATGACAAACAAATGCGACATGCAAAGTAATTTATCTAAGACAAAGCAGAACACACTTTGTCTATTGCTTACACCAGATGAATGCCACACTTCGTCTATTCGAGCAAGTTGAAGTTAGCTTCCTCTAGTACTTTCAATAGACAACAAGGAACAAAAGTAGAAGATCTCACTTTGTTTGTTAGTGCAAGACTAAGAAAACCTTGTTTGTCACCTCCAACAAACAACGAAGAATAAAGGAAGCATATCCTACTTCATCTATTCGAATTAAGGGAACTGTTTGTCAATCAATCAGCTCATCTTTGCCAACACTATTCAAGTTCATCTATTATCTTCAATAAACAAAGCATATACATGAAGAATCGTAAAACCAGAAAAAGTGTCGGGGATACTTGAGTATGCCCCCTAGAGCTGGAATCTAGAAGAAGTGTCGAAAACACTTAGAATTCCATTGTACAGGGTATAGTGGAACCCAAGGCATAATGATTCTATGCTCTTGGAAGAGTGGATGTAGGGACAGGATCCTGAAACACTATAAAAATCTTCTTGTTTATGTGTGTGTGTGTGTTTGTTCATTTGTTTTATTCTTCTTGCATTCTATTAATTTTATTGTTCATCCTATGCCACAGCACACATAATCATGAAAAGAGGAAAATGGTCCAGCAGGGATTAAGCAATTAATTTTTATTTACCCAATCACCCCTCCCCTCTTGGGTTAAGCAATCCTACGGGCATCCTACAATTGGTATTAGAGTGGGCTAGATAAACAATTCTAGTAATCCATTTGTCTTACCCAATATTGTCATCCTCTATGTTATTCAAAGAGTAATTTATCTCTCATCTTCCAAATTTTTGATAGATAAAACTGGATATAATGAAAAAGGAGATTGGAAACATTTCTTACGGCCAAATGATCTATGAAAGATTATCTATACTGGCATAAGTGAGGATGAAACAAGAGCAGAGCTAATAATGTTTGAAAATTCTTATATGCTCTCTGTCCCACCATTTACAAAGATGTCTTAGCTCATGAATTGACATGAGAAATCTTTATACAAGCCAAAGATAAATTATTAAGGGACAAAAATACTTTGCACTCACACCATTAGCGTTATTATTCAAACTAACTTGAGTGTAGGAAATCTAAGAAAGGAGAAAATGTTCTCCTGAAGAAGATGAAAGAGAAAGAAGACTTGGTCCAAAGAAACAAATTGAAGATATAATGAAAAACCAAGTTCCTTCAAAATAAAAAAGAAATGTAAGATCACGTATGACACTTAAACTCAAACACCATCATTAAATATGTCATTATCTAAAATTTTGAAATATTTACTTGTGCATTTCCTTCAGTCCACCCTCTTGTTGATATGTATTCCTATTTAGTCCTTCAATTTATTAATTTTGTCTATGCACCTTTACTTTTAACATTTATTTATCTAAAGAAACAAATTTACATTCTGTTCTTTTGAGTTATACTTATTTCCTTCAATACGTTCTTTTAAATTCAAGTTTCATCTTTCAATTATTTACTTCTGTTTAGAAATCTATTTACATTTATTTTGAAAGTCCTACTTATTTTATTTGAGCATTCTTATCAAAGATATTTTCTAAATTTTTATTAAGAAATAGAATTAAAAAATTAGAATTTTATCTTAATTTCCTTTAGTTGTATATAGATTAAAATTGAATTATGAAACTATGTTTACGTATTCATTCATTCACTTGCACATTATGTAGAAACCATAGGATTTTGATTACTTAGATAATTGTACATTAATAGAAATAAACTTTCATACATAAGTATTTTCTATGCATATATTATTCATTCATGTATATAAATAGAAGAATATAGAATTAAGACTAAGACAAATAAAACTCTAAATATATAAAGTAAAACTTTCAAGACAATCAAGAAGAAAAAGAAACATTTAGAAAATAACTAATACTAAAATAACAAGTAACTTAAGAACATCAATATCTAAAAAAACATACTACTTAAAGAAAAGATAAAATTAATGAAACTAAAGGATTATGCTCAAATTCATTTAAGGTGAATTGATCTGGCACCTAAGATTAATGATAACTTATATTTGTGCTAGCTTAAATAACTCAGTAGTTGATTAAAGCAAATGCATGTTATAATCATTCATGAAAGCTACTTTATTCCATCATCTTATTTTTTCTGCATACTATTGTGATCAAAATGACTATTTGCACTAATATATTGACAATGAATGTTCACATCAATTTGAATTCATTAACGAAGAAATAGTGCAAAGATATGTTAAGTGAATGTAGGAAAGATTGTATTGAACTGAAGAAGAATGAGAATAATAAGAAATCAAAACCTTCTTCTTAGCTAACAAATCCAAGCAATGAGCCAACAAGTTCTAATTCCGAATGCAAGAAAATGATTGAACAAAATTAGACTATTTGCTGGACAATATCATATCTTAGAGGAAGGATCATCATAGACTTGATAGCAGAAGTTAATCATGTAGTCAAGACTGACAATAAGATCTACAAACGCAAATGAGAAATCTATGAAGGAAGTGTCAAAAGAGATAAGTTGTCAAACTTGATTATATCTCTTAATACATACTCTAGATGCCTATAAATAAACTACATTAGATTTGAATTAGATTGAGTTTAGATGCCTAATCACTCATTCAGTAATGAAGTTTATTGGCTTGATCTCACATAAAGAACTAAAATTGAAAAATAATAATCATAAAAGACACTAATAGTCATAACACACAGAAAGTTAAAACATAATTTTTGACATTAATAAATCTTCAGTAAAGAAAATAAACATCAAAAATACCTATTTTTTTAAAACAACTATAATAGCAACTAACTCTTCTATCCTCTCTTGAGCCTCGGATAGCTCCTTCTCCAAAGTCGCAAAATGACTCATAATTTCATCATAAGCAAAACATAGATGGTTCAAGAGAAAATCAGAAAAAAGTATTTGCCTTCTTAGCATACTTCAACTCTCTTCTCAGAAGCTTAACTTCTTCCTTCAAAAAGGAAATCTGATTATATCCATCAACTCTTTCTTGCTCCGTCTCTCTACTTCTCAAACGTAGTACATTCTTAGACCAAACAAATATCATCTTATATGGAGAAAATAGAGAATATGTAGGGTCAGCCCCCAAGAGACACATTAACTCTATAGGTTAAAACATCAGTAACCAATTTCTTGGTAAAAACACTAGGAAATACATATTAACGGCTTAAGAAAAGAATAGACCTTCAAACCTCAATAGGAACATACATTTTCATATTATCTAACCTAGAGTTATTCACATAAACTATGGTTTTAATAAAACTCACTATTTAATTATCTATATTATTTGAATCAATGTGCAAACATAAAACATAATTCAACATCACAACCATAAAGAATAAGAAGAAGAATAATCATTAAAGAACTACGTTAACTCAAAATTCAAATCAGTCATAATGTTACAAATCCTCAAGAGAAAACTAAAATGTTCACTCAGTCAAAACATTAACAACTATCTCCAACTCATCAATCCATTGACAAGCTTGAGTCAGCTCTGCCTCCAAATGCTTGATGCACTCTATGGCTTCATGTAGTCATAGAATTTTTAGTTAGAAGATGTGAAAAATAATTATTATTACCCCTGATCAAACTTATCTCTTACTTCAACTGTTTAATTCGCTCTTGAAGAACTTGAATCTTATCTACAGTACCAGAATTTGCAGGAGAATTGACGACGCCAAAAAATATTGATGAACAATCGTCATGCCTTTGAATCCTTCAATATATGATTGAGAATACGAAGCATCTCTCCATTTTCCAATGAACATATTAACTTAGTCATTAAATCTGCTGAATATTCTTCTTAGAAATAACAAAGGAATACACGATTGATGGTTCAAATTATATTACCTCTCAAGTGCACGATTGTATAGTAGTATAGTGTGCGTGAGCAAGGGTAGAGCCCATAGAGAACAGCAAACTAATTTAATTAAATTAAGTTACTAACTAAAACTAACTTTAAAAAGATGGATTGTTGGTTTGAACTAATAAGAATAATAAACTAAAGAGATAATTAGAAATCTAGAGCTATAAAATGATATAGAAGGAATCACAAGTGACAAAGGTCTAGGGTTCAGATTCACCACTTAATGACTCCCATTGCTATTTGGATATTGGATTCAATGGATGCTTGGGTTCATTCTTTCTATGATATGATTATTACCATTTGGTGTGCAAGTTTAAATCAAGCGCTTCCACTCATTCTAATTACCTATGGTGTGTAGTATAATTGAGGTGAAAACCAATTACGATCAAGAACTATGAACTAAGTAGAATGGTTGTTTGTTAGGTGTATGCCTTAACCTTCTAGTCTTCTCATTCAAGGAAGCTCATGGTTGTGTGTTAGGTGTGCCCCTTAACCATGCACATACAATCAATAGGATTTATGAAACTGGTGATCAAGCAATCATACAAATCAAAAGATTGAAATAAAACCCATGAATAAAAATATAGAATTGCATTAAATAAT
>JAYJMB010088894.1:0-18716 GCA_036873735.1 Pouteria campechiana | reverse complement strand
TGCAAAAGATGAAGTATTAGGTGCAAAAGATGAAGTATTAGGAGAATAAAATATGACATTTTGCATTCTCATCAACACTAGTGACATTAAATGTTCTAGGTTGGCTTGAAAGGCTTAAACTGATTAAAGAATGCCTAAATCACTTTCAAATAAACATGTTGTATGGGATTTTGCCTTGAGGGATAATCAAACAAGTTCTAACATGCTTGTGTCAATCAAAATAAGTCAATGAATTTATAATACTATTAACTAAATTGCATACACTTTGCATGATCATAACATAATGTGCTTGAAAAGTTTTCATCAGCCATGAAAAGGAAAGACTTTTTACAAGTCTCATTGAATCATAAGAGTGTATATCTTTCTTTCCAAATCATATGCAATGGTAATAAAAAACTCAGTCTATGTTAGTGATTGATAAGAAAGAGAGTCATCCTATTTAGTTTCAACATGTTGGCTTACAACTTCTCTTGGATACACATTCCGCAAAAGACACATGAGTGCAAATTCCAAACAAACTAAGCATTCTAAACATAATCTAAACGAAAGACACCTAAGTGCAAATTCCAAACAAGTTAAGCCTTCTAAACATAATCTAAACAAAACCAAAAAAACTGGAAAACTACTCCCCCAAACTTGAAGTAAACATTATCGTCAATGTTAAAATACAGCTATGGAAAATGAGGACTTCCCTGAAGTGTGTTAGATTACTCATCAGAGTAATCAATTGAAACTTCATCAAAAACGGATGGTGAATCTGGCGAAAATGTCAGGGGAGTGGGAAGAACAATAAAACTGGAACCCTGAAAGAAACTACTATTCTTTAACATTTTATTCATTGAAATGCTGTGATCCACCAAATAGTTGAGTAGCTATGCATTCTGTTTCTGAAAATGCTCCTAAGAATTCCATAGCTCAATAGCCTAATCCTGAAAATCCACAAGTGTGAGCTCCAAAATGGGAAGATTTGATTTGTGCCTTGTCTAAGAAGAGCTGGAGGCAGCAGAAGATGTGCTAGTTATATGACCCATGGCACTGGTCTTCTCCAATGTCTCCATGATAGCATCATCTATGACAGGCAATGGTATTTGGAGATTTTCATTGGGTTTACTAGAGACACCCACCATAAGACATAGTTGTTAGATGAGAGATAGATGGCCCAGACTGCTGGATAACGTTCCAATGCTAAAAGAGACAATTGAGCACTCAATGACCTTCCCCACATCAATTAATAGACCACGCTGAATGGCGTAATTGAGTTGAGCTCTCTTCTTGATTACATTGGAGATGTGTTTTGAAGGTAGCAACCTTGCTGATATGAAATAGTGCCACACCCTTGGGAATACTTCCAACTGTCCTCTTGGAAAGCTAATAACCCTATCATTTTCTTCTTCCATTGATTACGTGGCTTAGCCAAACTATAATGACTGCATTATAATCAGGACCGTGTTGTAACCATGAAGTGTAGGCATCATCATCAATGTCCACCAATTCGATGTAGCGATTAATGGAAGATCTGTCATAGGGAACCAATTTACCCCTTACGAGAACTTTCGAATTTGTTGGATCCACCTCATATTGTGCTCTTGCGTTAGCATAGAATTCCCTGACAAGTGCAACCATAGTAGGTTCAGGTTGAGCCACAAACTTTTGCTAACACCTCTATTTGATGATGTTCTTAATATCAGTTTATGTTATATTTATCCCTCTCTCTCTTTCTGATTCCTTCTCTATGCATGATCAATGAATTGTACAACTCTTTTCCCCGTTCATTAAAGAATGTAGGGTCACAATTTGCTCTTCATCACTTGGATGGTCCAGAAGTGGTGGAATTTCTAAGAGGCATGCTGACAAACAAGAATAATGTAAAAAAGAATGGAAGCACACTATGATGAGTAATCTAAATTCCATTTGTCCCAAATCACACCAATGCATAACACTTTGAATTTTAAACCAGCTTATGCAATTGACAGCACTCAAGCAACCTTTTCTCAATGAAATTCCTACTAAGGCATTGTCACAAACATCGAGTGAACACTTAGTTCAACAATTCTCAAGGTGTTCTTCATAGTTGTTACCAATCCCATACACAAATCATTGAGCATAGAACATGAGTACTCAACACAGGGAAGGACATACACTTCAGTGAGCACTAAAAACTGAATTGGATGTAACCCCAAAAACACAATGCAAAGGATCAAACCCAAAGGCAAATCCATTTCATAATCCCACAATCTTCACTCCAATCTAAGCTTAAGCAATAATGTATATCATAGCATACAATTTCCCATGAAAATCAACAACCATGTTTCTCAAGCATTCCATCAAACACTTCCAACGTAACTCAAAAAGCCGACTTTCCCAACATAAAAATTTGTCTCTACTCTTTGGAAATCACATTGCCAACATAGGTAGAAGACAATCAAATGAAAAAGAAAGGATATCACCTTGTTTCTTCAATCCTCCATGAGCTCGTGAAATTCAGCCTTGAAAGGTCACTTGGAGGACTGTAGAGAGCTTGTAACTTCAAGATATAGAGATGGGGGAAATCGATGGGGAAAGAGGAGATTTGTAGATAAGGATGATGGAATGGGGGAAAGCAATGGGGAAGGAGGGGATTTGGAGAGGAAAGAGAGGCCAAGGGTTTGGGGGTTTCTCATAGGGAGAGGAAAGAAAGAAAAGGGTGAGTGGAGAGAGGGGAAATCGAGTGCCGACGATGCGTGGGTTATAAGTGGGGTGGCGCCAGCATTGCTGGTTGGGTGCCGGCAGTACCACCTTGCTGCCTGGAGCATTATTTTGTTTTTATGCATGTTTGGCTCTAAAGGCTCTAGATGGGTACCAACGGCGCTGCCTTGCTGCCTTCTTTATTGCTCCCTCGCTCTATTTTTCCACTTGCTCCGATGTAAATTTTTGTCTTGAATTCATGCTCGTCATCTCTTTTCAACTTAAACTTTACTTGTAATTCATAAAACAATAGGTCATTACTGGAGTCAAATATGCAAAACCATATAAAGTGAAGAATCTATTATTTGAATTGAACTAAATAGAATTGAAATAGTAATTATTAGCTATTGAGATGCTTATAACTAAATCCAATTATTCCACTCCTAAAAATTTAAATCAAAAGAAAGATCAAAAGTTTGGGTTGCCTATTAAGAAGCGCTTAGTTTAAAGTCCTCAATTTGACTCCTTTCTGCTTCACTCTCCATCCTTCAAGTTGGTCACCTCTCCACTTCTGCCTTCATGTCCAAAGTAATGCTTTATGCATTGGCCATTAACTTGAAAAGTTCTATTATCTTGAGTCCTTTGCTCCATTCCTCCATAAGGAGAAACTTTATTGATGACAAACGGTCTTGACGACCTTGATTTCAACTTTCTAGGGAATAATTTCAGTCATGAATTGAAAAGTAACACCAATTGCCCTAGTTGGAATTCACGGTTGAGAAGGAGCTTATTATGCCATCTTTCATCCTTTCCTTGTAGATTTTTGCATTTTCATAAGCTTGCTGATGGAATTCTTCTAACTTATTCAATGGATGCATCAGCTTTTGACTTGAAACTTCAAGATTCAAATTAAATTTTCACACTACCCAGTATGCTTTGTGCTCCAATTCTACTAGAATGTATGCTTTTCCAAAAACCAATCTATATGATAAATGCTAATTGGCAGTTTGTATATTGTTTGGTATGCCCAGAGTGCATCATCCAATCCCCATGACTAGTCCTTATGATTCCATCCGATAGACTTTGCCAATATCTATTTTATCTCCTAGTTGGACACCTCAGCTTGTCCATTTGCTTGTGGATGGTAAGCAAGTGCTACCTTGTGTCACATGCCATACTTTGACAGTAAGTTATTGAAAAGCTTGTTGCCGAAGTATGAAACCTCATTGCTAATAATTGCTCGTGGAGTTCCAAATCTTGTGAAGATATTCTTTTGTAAAAATTTCAACACTATCTTTGCATCATTTATCACTTTGGCTACTGTTTCTACCCACTTTGAGACATAATCAACAGCCAGGAAAATGTACAAATAACTAAAGGAGTTTGGGAATGGTCTCATGAAGTCTATTCCCCATACATAAAAAATTTCTTCTTCCAGGATGTTTGTCAATGGTAGCTCATGTCTTCTTGAAATTGTGCCTGTTTGCTAACATTGATCACAAGTCTTTACAAACCTATAGCTATCCTTGAAAAGTGAAGGCCAATAAAACCCAGATTACAGGACTTTTGCAACTATCTTGTCAGCACCATGATGACATCCATATGGAAATGAATGGCATTGCTGCAGAATGTGATGAAATTTTTCTTCTATAATGCATCTCTGGATGATCTGATTTGCACACCTATTGAATAGAAACGGATTGTCCCATATGTGTGCTTTGTCATTGTACAAGAATTTTTTCTTTCACTGCCCTTCAATGTTTGGAGGGTAAGTTCCACATGCTATGAAATTCACAAAGTCTGCATACCATGGAGACTTTCCATTCAAAGTGAAGAGTTGTTTAACAGAAAACCTCTCTTGAATTGTACTCTCATCGCCTGGGTGCTCCAATCTAGACAACTGGTTAGCTACCAAATTTTCACTTCCTCTCTTGTCTTGAATTTCTAAATCAAATTCTTGCAACAATGATACCTAATGAATCAATCTAGGTTTTTCATCCTTCTTCGCAAATAGGTGGCATAAAACTAGATAATCAGTATACTCAATGACCTTTGAGCCGAATATATGATTGAAACTTCTCCAATGCAAAAACCATTACTAATAATTCTTTTTCTATTGTAGTATAGTTCTTTTATGCTTCATTCAATGTGCAGCTTGCATAATATATATGATTAGAATCGGAGCAGAGGTCAACCTCTCCTTTAGTATATTGAATGCATGCAAGAACAATTCATCAAAATTAAAAGGGGTATCTTTTTCAAGGAGATCACATAAAGTTTTAGAGATTTTAAGAAGTCTTTAATGAATCTATTGTAGAATTCTTCATGGCCCAAGAAACTATGAATTCCATTTATATTAGATGGGGGTGGCAGTTGCTAAATGGCTCCAATCTTAGCTATGTCCACTTCCATACCACAAGCTGAAATCTTTTGGCCTAGTACAATGCCTTCCTTAACCATAAAGTGACACTTTTACCAATTAAGAACTAGGTTAATTTTCTCATATCTCTGCAAAATGAGAGATAAGTTATGCAAGCAAAAATTGAATGTGGATCCAAAAATTGAAAAGTCATCCATGAACACTTCCATAGTTTTCTCTACCATGTCATGAAATATTCCCATTATGCATCGCTGGAAAGTAGCGGGAGCATTGCCTTCACTTCTCCTAGTCCAAGTTTCTAAAAAATTGAAAGAGGCATAAGATTAATAGATGCTCCTAAATCATAATGCCTTATGGAGTGATGAATTTCCTATAGCATAAGAAATAGTAAAACTCCCTAGATCTTTTAATTTCTGAGGAAGCTCTCTCTACAATATGGCACTGCATTCTTCTATCAACTTCACTGTTTCAAATTCTTCAAGCTTCTTTTCTTTGACATAACTTCCTTCATGAATTTTGCATAGTTTGGCATCTTCTCCAATGCTTCTTTAAAAGAAATGTTAATATGAATTTTCTTAAAGATTTCAAGGAATTTTCTCAATTGCTCATCTATCTTTTTCTTTTAAAATCTTTGAGGAAAAGGAAGCTGTGTTTTTAGGACTAGAGGGTTATCACAGAATATGATTCACCCCAGTTTGTAGTCTTCTTTTTCTGACTCTAACTTCTTTGGTTACCTGTCATTCCCTCCTTATGCTGCATCTTGATTTTCTACTTTTGAAGATGTTGATGTCTCTTCTTTCTTCTTTAGAGATTACAACTCTTTTCTGCTTCTTAGCATTATGTCATTATAGTGCTATCTTGGATTCTTCTTCATGTTGCTTGAAAAGATATCCTTGTTTTGATTGCTAGAAGAACTGGCAATTTGACCAATTTATGTTTCCAAAGACTTAATGGATGCATTAGTATTTCCCTTTTTTGTTTCCATGTTACCATGTCTTGGTTCATTTATGTCAAACCTATTTTAACTTTTATGAATAAAAGTGCCCATGAGATCTTCTAAGGATGGTTTCTTTTCTGCTGGTTGAGCTTGGTTTTGAAGTTGATGTGAATTTTGGAACCTAGGAGAGTGGTTCAAATTGTTCCTCTGATTTTTGTAAGAGAGGTTATCCTGGTTCCTGCAATTTCCAAGATGGTGTGAATTTTGCATGTTGTTACCTCAAAAATTGTTATAGCCCTTGTTGTTGACATATTGCACTTCTTCTCTACTTAAATCTAGAGCAATATATGATTCAATTGGCAGAAGGGATGAAAAAGATTCTCCTACAATAGATGCTCCCTTAGGTATTGAATTAGCAATTGCCATTTGGTGTGTTAAAGAAGACATTTATGGAGTTAGGGCTATAATCTGATCCACTTCAAGACAACTTACTACCTTTTTCACCGTATTTCTCTCATTCAGCCACTGGAATATATTTGAAGCCATATCTTCAAGCAGTTGGTATGGCTTAGTTGTAGTCTTAGCCATTAGTGAATAGCCAGATGTTGCATCCACTATTATTCTTGTCTGCCCATTCAACCCATTGTAGAACAATTGAATTTGTAGCTGGTCTGAAAAACCATGTTGTGGGCATCTCCTAAGTAATTTTTGAATCTCTCCCAACACTCATAGAGTGGCTCAAAATCCATTTGTTTGAATTAACCAATCTCACTTCTTAATTGAGCTATTTTGGCAGGTGGGAAAAACTTTGTTAGGAATTTTTTCACCATCTCATCCCATATTGTAATGCTTTCTAGTTGTAAACTCTACAACCATCCTTTCGCTTTGTCCCTCAATGAAAATGGGAAGAGTCTGAATTTCATAGCCTCCTCTTGTATTCCATTCATCTTTACTATTTCACTAATCTCCTAAAACATGGCTAAATGAACATTCGGGTCCTCACTCAATGAACCTCCAAATTGGTTCTATTGAACCATGTTAATTTGTGCTGGTTTCAACTCAAAGTTATTTGTATTGATGGCTAGATGAGTGATTCTAGAGTAATTTTCAATGACCAATGGCTGGAAATAATCTCTAATTGGTCTCTATTGATTCAACTCTATTCTTGGTTGAATTTGTTCTGGTTCGCCCATTGCTCTTGTAATCGTTCACTTTGCTTTTCGAATCCATGGTGTTCTCTCTATTTTTGGATCAAAATAATTTGGTATAGAATTTCTATGATCTTGCATTTACTGTTATGAAAACTAAAAAGACGATTGAATTTGCACTACAAAAATCCAAAAGAAAAATAGACTTGGTAAAAGGAATAGAAAAACACAATTCCAAATTAAAGTAACCTATCTATTAATAATATTAGCAAAAGAAAATTGAAATATCACCAATCCCCGACAATGGCACCAAAAACGTGTTCACTGAAAATTTAACTGTAAGTGTATGACATCAAGTTTTATAGTTTAGTGATAAGTAAGTGTCGTATCCATAGGGATTGAATATTTCAACCTTTCACTAGCTATCATTATAGATGATTCTGACTTTATTTGGATGATTAAAGATAAATAATTCTTAATAAACAACTAAATAGAGTAACTTTGAGGAGAATAAATCAATGTATAAAAATCCTAGAGGATTGATTTCATTTATTTTTCATTCATGTCAATTTCAACTCAATTTTGATCTAGCAATGCATTAGTTTATAAACCGAGAATCCCTATTAACTTAACCCCCTCTCTCAAGTGATAGGTTAAATACCTATTCTCAAAATCTTGATTTTGATATCCCTATAAAAATTTGAATAATAAGAATGCATTAATATCTATGGTTCTCTGTTGAAGATTTCATAGAACATAGAAGCTCTCTTGAGTCATCTATAGTTTTATGTTGTGATATCAAAATCCTAATTAGGGTTACCTCTTTCGAGTGTCAAACCCTAATTATATAATCATTCAATAGGTAGCAAATCAATTGAAAGCCTTACACACCAAACATCATAAATAAACCTAATTGCATTACCAAACAAGAAAGTCATTGATTACACCATGAACACAACATAAAATTCATCTCTCCTCTAGAAAAAGAGAGATTATCCACTCACGATGTAAAATAAATCAAAAATAAGATTCAAACATCATCATGGTTCCAATTCCAAGATAAACCAAAAATATAAGGAAAATAATTAAGACCAAAATAAATCAATGTCTTCCCCCTTTTCAGCTCGTTCTTCACTCCTTGGTAATGATCTCGAACCTCTTGATCTCCAAGTTAATCTTCTCTCCTTCAAACCTTCTTCAAAAACTTTCTAAAACTCCAAAGGACCTTAGCCCCGAAGTTCTCTCCAAAACACCTAACAAAAACTGCCCAAAAGCTCTTTAAATTTGGTTTAAAAACTAGCTAAAATAATACGTTATGCATTTTTTTCATAACTTTGTTGTCTTTGGCACTAACAGTGCCAGAATGAGAATTGGTAGTGCCACCTTGCTAGACATGAATTAGTAAGTGAGATGAGTGGGTGTCGGCGGCTCTGGAATGTTGTCCACTTGAGATATCTTCACTATTTTGATCATACATTCTTCATTTGTCATTGGAATTAGATGTTCCTTATTGCATTGGATATTTGACTTGAAGATCTTCAACTCTTATGCTAGTCACTCTTACTAAATTTATCTAAGACAATGACAAAAATAGCATTAAAGTACTACTTGTTCACATTCAGTTTTTCTTCGAAATGGTTTGTTGACTAAAAAACCTAATAACTCTATTAAAAGTAGTGTTTCATCAAATGTAGTCACAAATTAATAAAACATGCCAAATGATGTTCCATAACATGTGAATTTGGGTATTAAAACATGGTATATTATGGACTCATCAGAATAGAGCATTGTTAAATTATGATATAAAAACTTGCTTATCCATTGATGTGGGGAAGATCATTGAAGTATCCATTTTGAGTATGGAAAAGGGGTTAACATTAGGAAGATTTGGTCATCCTTCACTCATTTAGGATATATGCTTAAAGGTAGGAGTGGCGACCAGACCATTAGAAGAGAATCAATAACCCAAACCACCCATTACTCCAGACATGGTCAGAAGACTTGCAAAGTCAGATGCGCCCAGTGATGAGGAAGAAGAAGACATTGCCCCAATGCATGTTTTACTAGACCCTAGCACAAGCACTGCACCACCAAACACTTCTCAATAGGGAGGATGCAACCAATCTACAAATCATGGAGTTGAATATTCAAACTTGCGAGCTGAGATTTCAGAAATTTGATAAGAAGTTCGATAGATGGGCATGTCAATTAATAGATGACTTGATTATTTTTTTGCTAGATAGGAGCAAAAGTTAGATCACATGATGCAAATTTGTGCTACCCTTGGCTCAACATCTCCCCACCAAGCTGGCAGTTCAAGCCAATTTCGTCAACCGCTAGTGTTTTGTCACCTATTCACCAGCATTTGTTCTTGGAACTATAGTTGAAGATGATGATGAAGATGATTCTGATGATTAAGCTCCTTCAGGGAAGTCCTTGCTCTCCAATCCTTTTATTACATTGAAGATAATGTGGCTTTTAAGTTTGGGAATAGTTTTTATGGGTTTTTGGTTTCTATGGTTTTATGTTGTCGATTTTTGTGGTTTTGTGTTGTTGTTTTGAAGTAGGTTTTTGTTTTAAAGTATTTTGTGTTGTTGGTATCTCTAGCTAGTGCTGCTTCTATTTCTCTATGTTTTATATAAAAGTTTTATTTGGCTTTGTTTAGGTTCAATGGTATGAGATCAATGATAAGAGTATGATGCATTGAATATAACTTTTAGAAAATGAAAGATGCATGGTTAGTCTTTGTGCTTGACTTGAACAATTGTTTAGTTTCACTTAAAATTCCTTATTCACTTGAACACATAGCCTTTTTAATTTGTTTATTTGTGTACCGAGAAAAGTTTTAGGAGATTATGTGAACATGATTTAATTTAAATAATAGAACTTGTTTTAATAATTGTTCAAAGCGAAACATCAATGAAAAATCTCTGAGAAATGATGTCAGCATCTCTTGATCAGTTTGAGCCTTTTAAGCTAACCTAGAACATCATTGTCATTAGTATCCCCATTGAGACTTAATGAAAGAATGACATATGTGAGGCATATGAAAGAACATCATTCAACTTTTTCTTCTTAAGCATTCTCATCTAAACCCTTTTAAACCTAAAAAACCATGTTGACCTATTAAGAGACAGTTAATGTACATGGTTGTTTGAGAGAAAAAGAGGATAAATTTGGGGGTGTTCAAAAAACAAATGTCAAAACAAAGAAAAGGGGATGAAAATGAAAGAAATAAAAAGTGATTCATCCATCATTTGGGGGGATCACATCCCAAGAACTTAATAGAAAACAAGTTTTGGGGGTTTGGTAGTAATACAACCTGCATATATGTATAAATATAAACAATGAGTGCAGATAATTGTGAGGAAAATATACATCTTAGGTCTATTCTTTAGTGCATCCTTTATCTTTTTCTTGTTAGCTAAACCCAACACCCCATTTCAACCTTGATAAGGCCAATTGATTCATGGTGATGAGTTGTTAATATTAGTGGAGAATGATGTTAAAGATGAGCTAATGGAGTAAAATAATGAGCTTCATAGTCGTCAAAATTTATCTAAGTAACAAATGAATAGATGTTATTGGCTATATCTTTTGCACATACTTGAGTAATCAAGAGTGAGATACAATAATGTGTGGGTCAAAATTCTAGACATACAGTGCATTTTGAAAGTCTCTCTCAAGTTATATGCATGTGAAATCGTTTTTATATCACTGAAAATTGAACCTAAATGATGCAAAGTTTTATTTTCTATGAAACATTTTCTATTGTGTTTTCAATTTCTATTTTGTTTTGTTTTGATCAAAGATGATCAAAAGCTAAGTTTGGGGGGATTCGATAAGTGAATTTTATTCAATTATAACATATCTATTTGAGTTAACATTTTTTGTGTTCTTGAGTTGTTCTTGGTGGATTTTTGATCTTTGTGTTTGTATTTGGTTGTAGGCATATGAATGCACAAAGAGGAAGAAAACATGGAAAACATCAATAAAGTAAAAGGAGCAAAATAAGGGAGCTTGGATGATGACTTTGATGGAAAATGAAGAACATAACTGGCAGCAACTAGATGTTGCGGCATCCAATTCATATGTCGCAACACTCAAAATACAAATGGCAACATTGTCTAAGAGAAGCTAAATGTCATGATATTCAACTTGAGGAAAGCAAAAACTGAGTAGGCAATAGTTCAATGCCATGGATATCCAAATCAAATGTTGTAGCATCTGAAGTGATGAAGGGAGAATTTTGGCATCCAACAAGTAAATGATGCGGCATTAGTGCAATGCAGTGTAGCATGTGTGAACAACTCCTAACCCTAATGTGTGTGCTATATAAAGGTGTTTTTGAGAGAGATTAGGGGCTCATTTTTTGAGGTTTTGAGAGAGGTTTTTGGAGGCTTGAGCGAGGAGAAAAGAGAGGGTTTTTGGAGAGGCTTTTGGGAGGAAGAAACTCCAAGTTGGAATTCAAAGCCAAGAATCATTGGGAAGCATTTACTACCACTCCAATCTTTACTCCTTTTGTATTTTCCATCTTATTCATCGCTTGTATCTTTGATTAAAGTTGGGATTCAAATTTGGAGGATGTTGTTTGGATTTTTATTTAATCACGAGTAGCTAAACTACTCCTTCTAAAGGGGACATGGATCCTGTGTTGACATTATGAGATGATTATCGACTTATATTATTGAGAGTTCTTATTGGTTTATTTATGATGCTTTGTTCTTAACGCTTTCAATTTATGATCTATTTATTGAATGAATGTATATTTGGGATTTGACACTAGGGAGAGGTAATCTTGAATACGATCTAGGCATCATAACATGAGACTCTAGATCACTGAGAAGAGCTTTTAGGTGTTGTGAAATTATTCGAAAGAATCATAGAGTTTAATGCATTCTTTACCTTCCAATTTTTATAAGGATATCAAAATTGGAAAGTTGACAATAGATACTTAGCTTGGTGCTCAGGAGAGGAAGTTAAGTGAATTAGCATTCCTTATTTATAAAACAATCAAATAATCATTGTATAATGAGTTAAAAGCACCATGGTTAAAGCATAAGGGAAATCAATACTCTAGAACTTATTTAGCTTGATTTTATCCCACCAAAAGCCTATTTATTTCTATTCATTGCTTAAAATCTTATTATTTTATTTTCTAAATAAAATTAGGATTATTTAATATGATAGCTAGTGATTAATTAGAATTTGTGGTAGTATTACAATGAATGTCTATGCAATTTTTAGACAATGAAATTTGAAATCCATATGCCAAAAGATTGATGCAAGCTTCAGACGTGACGCTGAGATTTTCCAAGGCATAAGAACTAATTTCTTCATCCAAAATTTCAATCAATCCTAAATATTCACTATGGACGCAACCTTGCTACTAAGCTTAGAATGGAAGAGCACCTCAATCTATCTGAAACATATCTTGGACTATGCAAAGACAGAGGCCAACTTCGGACACTGCTTAATGTCATTACCAAACTTATTCACCGAAGTTCAGATAAAGATTTAACACTGACATGATGGTTTGGACAATGAGAGAAACTAACTTCGGATGCAATAAAATATTTTAGACAAAACACCTTCCCAAACTCAAGATGTACCACTTCATTCGTTTCTCCAGCTCTGTCCAAAAGTTTAATTCTGGACAAATCTCAAGCAAGCAACTTTGTTTAAAACAAAGTGTGGTCACTAAAGGGAGACCCTCCATATGAAATCTTTAGTTGAGACACAATAACTCCATCCCAAGCAAAAAAAAGCAATCACTAGTAGTTGTCCTCATAGTTCAAAATTTGACCATTTCTGGAAGCACGTCATTGCAAGTTATTACTTTCGCTCCACTCAACCAAAAATGGAGCATTTCATTAGGAGAAGCTTCAAATGGACTTTGGATTCATTGAAGCTCACCTACCTCCAAGGATTGAAATTAAAGCTGGATATAAAGGGGAGAAAAGCTTAAATGAGAAATAAGGTTTTCAATAGTTGTATCTCATTAAGCTTAAACCTTCATTCCCAACTTACAAAAAGAGCAACTCAAAGCTTTTGTACTACAATCTTCTACAATCTCCATTAAATGCGTCCAACTACCTTTGATAAGAACCATCATTTCTATAATCAAAGTTTCTAAAATTCCTTCCCTTGTACTTAAAATGAAGCACTCTATGCTGTGTATTTAATCTTTTCATTTCATTTCTGTGACTTCCTTGAGTCAGTATTGGAGATCAAACTCAAGAAGAGCATTCATAACTGTTGGACTAGGTCTCACAATTAGTCTATTAAATATTGTATTCATGCCCTCTAGAGCTGGAATCCAGTAGGGTGTAATGGCACTAGAGTTGATGCCCTTTCAAGCTGGAATCTTGTAGCATGTAGTGGCACTAGATAGTGGTACTACATGCTACAATCAAGAAGAGCACTGAGTGCACTAGTTGTTTTTCTGCTATAAGTGATAGTGGTACCCAAGATATTAGAGAAGAGTGTTCTTGAAAGAGTGGAGTAGAGTAGTTGACTTGAACCACTATAAAAATATTTTGTCCACTTATTGTTTGATTGGATTTTCTTTCATTGTATTGCTAAAGGGACTATAATCCAACAAGGGGTCAAAGTAGAATTTTTAATTACTCAATTCACAACTCTCCTCTTGGGTAATTTCATAGCCTATTGGACCAACAAAAGAAAGGAGAGAAAAAGACAAAGTTATGAATGTCTTATTTTATGCTCTATGCCCCACCATATATAAGTATGTCTTAGCTTGTAAAAGTGTAAATGAATTTTTTATTGGTCCCTAATTGATGGTAGCTTAAGATCGGGGGGGTGAATTGAGCTTTTAAAACTTTCGGTTAAGACAAAATAGTTGTGCTGAAGAAGGAATGAAAGGAAAATGCTCAACACACTTGCAAATAGATTTTTATATTGATTTGGCCCTTCTTGGTTACCTACTAAACTTCTCTAAGTAAGTCTTGTTGATCCCATAGGCTAGGAAAATACCCAAGATAGGAGGGGTAAAATGGGTATTTAAAATTTTTTACTTAAACCCCTTTTAGGATTATAGTCCCTCTAACAATATAATGAAAGATAATGCAAGCAAACAATAAATGGATAGGGTATTCTTATAGTGGTTTGAGTTAACTACTCTACTCTACTCTTCCAATAATACTCTCCTCTAGTGTCTTGGGCATAAAGTCTAGTACACTAAGTACTCTTGTAGATTCCAGCTCTAGGAAGCATAAACTAGTGTCACTGCACTCTACTAGATTCCAGCTATAGGGGGCGTGAATACAATACTTAGTAGACTAATTGCGAGACACATCCAGCAGTTATGAATGCTCTTCTTGAGTCCGATCTCCAATATGGACTCAAGGTAGTCACAAAAATGAAATGAAAAAGATTAAATACACTTCATAGAGTGCTTCTTTATAAGTACAGGGGAAGGACTTTTAGAAACTTTGATTGTAGAAGTGATAGTTCTTCCCTAAGGTAGTTGGACGTCTTTAATGGAGATTTCTAAAGATTGCAGTACAAAGGCTTGGAGTTTTTCTTTTGCAATTTTGGAATAAAGGTTTAAGCTTAATGAAAATGCAGCTAGTTGAAAAACTTTTAGCTTTCCTCCTTTTATATCTAGCTTTGAATTCCAACCGTTGGAGGTAGCTAAGCTTCATTGAATGCCAAAGAACGTTTGAAGCTTCTCCCAATGAAATATGCCATTTTTGGTTAAGTAAAACAAGTGTAATAACTTGCAATAGTGTGCTTCTAGAAATAGTAGAAATTTGGACTGTGAGGATAGCTATCAGCAATTGTTGTTTGCTGCTTGGGATGGATTTGTTATGTATCGGCTAAAGATTTTAGATGGATGATCTTCCTTAAGTGATCACACTTTGTCTCGGATAGAGTTGCCTTCTTGGGATTTGTCTAAAGTTAAAATTTGGAAACTTTGTTCGAAGCTTGCTCTCTATCCGAACTTCAACATATGGATTTTGGGAACAACTTGAGCTATATCCGAAGTTAGCCTTTGTCTCTGCATTTTTTAAGATATGCTTTGGATAGATTCAGGTACTCTTCCAATCTAAGATAAGGAACAATTTTGTGTTTGAAATGAATATTTAGGATTATTTAGCATTTCAGAAGGAACTATTTTCGTTCTTGTGCCTTGGAAAAAATTTTTGCATAAAGTCTAAAGCTTGCATTGATCTATTGACATCTGGATTTCACATTAAGTGTCTGAAAATGGCATAGACATGTGGAATTTGTTTGAAATGATCTGGAATGGTGAGCATATTTCTTTAAGATGGTTTCCGATTTGTAGCTTCTATAATTTGAATTTTAATTCTGAATTTAGTAACCTGACAAACTTTCATTAGTACTGAACTTAATCAAGTTATGTTTCTTATCAAAACTATGCAATTATACTAACAAGTCCCCCTACTGCACTCAAGTTCTACTAACACTCTGATCAGCAATCTAATCAAATACACTTTGATTTTTTAGCTCACTAAAAACTCTCAGACAGCAAGCCACTTGCTTTCTATACCAAAAAATAGAAATAAATTTATATGGATTTAATGCATCTTACTTGTAGGTTCTTGAAGTATGGTTTAACAAAAGAGGGGAGGGGTGATTTGGGTAAATAAAAATTCATCGCTTAACCTCTGTTGGATCAATTCCCTCTTTTCATGCTTATGTGTGGTGTGGTATAAAATGAATAATAGAAACAATAAAGTGCATAAAGAATAAAACATATTAGCAAACACACGCACACAAACAAGATAATTTTTATAGTGGTTCAGGACCCCATCCTTGTTGGTCCAGTTTAGATGATGACTCAAGAGGGGGGTGAATTGAGTCTTTAAAAATTTTGGCCAGATAATGGTTAAAGTGCAATCTTAAAGAAATCACTAATAACACAATGCACTTATACAAGTATTTTTATAGTGGTTTGGCACTTCACTTGGGTTCCTACTTACTTCTCTAAGTTAACCTTTTCTGCTAAAATCAGGTTCCACTAACACTTATTGGTTTTCTAAGCTCACCAACAAACTGATATAAGTTGGTTTTTTTAAGTTCACTAATAAACTTATACAAGTACTCAGCAATTATCCTACTTGCTTTCACTACACTGATGCAAGTTAAAAAACTTGTAGAGATATGCAAAAAATAAAAATGTACAAATGTTAATGTCTCTAACAGACTAATTTTTGTACTAAGTTTGAAAGCACTAAACATAAGTAATATAGCAATAATAGTAATGAGATTCAATCTCCAAAAATGGATGAATGAAGGGCTTTGAATGCTTCTTTGAAGGAACTGTAATGGAATTGAAATTGTGGAAGAAAAGTCTTAAAGACTTAGTAAATGCTATCTATTATTTCTAAGTGTTAAAATAATTATTATCTTCGATATCACTTAACTTCTTTTATATATGAGTTCTTTGTGTTTCTTCGAGATCTCTGACTTTATCTACTGTGGTAGGTGAGAAACATTAAATATTGAGAAATGTTCAAATTTAAACTATTATACTTTTAGCGCTATTGTAGAGGCTATGAACTAACATCAGATATTCCAAAATTCAAAGTAGCATGAATTTTTTGCACAGTTCACACAAGTCATCATTACTTCAGATGCACTGAAGATCTACTTCTGAGGATCCAAAATGGCACTTCCAAAATGACTTGTGTCGAGTCTGTGGAGGTTAACTCTAAAGTAATTGACTTCATGACTCCAAAATATTTTTCTATCTCCAAAGTAAATATTTGGTGACTTCGATGAAACCAACTCCGAAGGCTATAGTTATCTATAAAATATCCTATCTACTCCAAAGTTATTTTAGTTCCACTTTGACATGCTTAACTTAACTCCAAAATTTTGGTTTGTCTTTGAAGTGTTCCATGACTCCGAAGGAGTTCGTTGTCTTTGAAGCACCTTTCTTCCAACTCCAATGAGTCATGTTCATTGAAGAGTATTCTGTTAACTCTAAAGGCTATCATTTATTATCTCCGAAGTGCCTTGTCAACTCTAAAGAACTTACTTACATACTTGTGACTCCAAAGTGCTATTAACACTCTAATGTTACTTTCCTCTATCTCTAAAGTGCTTTAGTAGCTCCAAGACCTCCTTGTTGAATCCGAAGCTTGTGTCATTGTGATTCTAAAAGATTATTCCCTTGCCTCTAAGGATTTCTAGTCCTTCCGAAGTGCCTTGGCTAAAGTGGCTTTGGGATTCTAAAGGGATAAACTTTGACTCTGACGCTTCCTTCAGACTTTAAACTTTTTGTTTTCTTATTTTAATTATATATGTAATTTATATACTTAATTTTCATAAGTATTTACTTGGTTTCTTCCTTTGAACATTATGAAGTTTTATTCTCAAATATTAGTTTGAAACTATAGCTACATGTGCTTGAGAATAGACTTGTTAGTACCTTAATGTTTCACTCATGTCTTTACTCATCATCAAAACATATTTGGTTAAGAATGTTCATCATCAAAATCATGCTTATTTAAGATAGTATGTTCAACATTCTCTCCCTTTTTGATGAAGACAAAACACTGAGTGATATACCTTTTAAAATTTATCTAACAATAATCTTAAAACAACTTAATTGCAAGAAATATTTATTAATTTAGTGCAGCTCCCCCTAAATGGATGCATAAAATTTTTAACTGTACTTCAAACAAAAGAAATTTTCAAATTTTCATACATATATTCACTACATAAAAAAGATCATTTTATTTAGCACATTTTTCCCCCTTTTTGCCATAATAGAAAAGATGAAAAGAAACAAAATGAATAATCATAGCCTGTCATGACCAAAATCCATACATACATAATTTATTAGGGAAAACATTTTCAATTACGGAAAAGAAAAAAATTTCATACATATAGAATTCTTTTACAATAAAAATTAGAAGAAAACAGAATTAGTGGGATGGCTTTGGCTTTCTCTTATATGTCTTAGAGAAAGACCCTCTGTGAGGGGGAAGAGTAGGCTTAGACTGAGAAGAGGATGGGGTAGAAGTGATAAGTGAATATTATTCACTTATATGTTGCATTTTCTATGCTATGTTTTAGTGTATTATGAGTTGTTTTCTATTAATTTGATAAATTTATGAGTATTATATGTTTGCGAGTAATGGAGAGCAAAGCAGTAGAGAAAATGAGAAAATCAATGCAAAAAGGCAAGAAGAAGACTCAATGTCATGACACAAACAAAGTGTTTCGTGACACTGGACAAGAAGAACATATACAGTGAATAAAGAACAATTATGTCACAACATAGACTAAGTGTGTCGTGACATTAAAGTGGTAGTAGACTCAATGTTGTGAAATAAGATTTCATGGCAATTTTCAATGTCGCAACACTGGCTTGGGAGGTAACATCCAAAATTTCTAGAAATAGTTGAAAATGTTACTAAAATTGAGTTTTTAATTGGAAAACTATAAAAAGCAATATGGAGTCACCCTAGACAAAAAGAGTGAAGTGGTGCAGCTACATGTGATTTAGGGAAGAGATCTCTCTTGCATTGAAGGAAAGTTGTCCAAGGAGCAAGAAGAAGTAAAGCATTGCTTGGAGAAGAGTTTCTAT
>JAYJMB010088893.1:0-18716 GCA_036873735.1 Pouteria campechiana | reverse complement strand
TGGTGTCAAGTGAGGCACCTGCCTCTTGAAGGTCCTTGAAGCTCCAAGACTCTCTCTCCAAAGTCTTCCCAAAAAAAAACATCCCCTCCAAAGAGGAATGAGGGGGTATTTATAGGCTCTAGGACTTATGGGGTAATTTAGGGATTCTAGCTCCAAGTAGAGGTATGTTGGGAATTTTAAAAATATGCCCCTGCTCCACCAACGGGGGGCATTTTGGTAATTTTGAAAATATGCCCCTGCTCCACCAATGGGGGCATTTTGGCAATTTTGAAAATATGTCCCCTGCTCCACCAATGGGGGCATTTTGGTAATTTTTGAAGATATGCCCCTGCTCCACCAACGGGGCATTTCGGTAATTCTCTTGGAATTTTCATTAATGACCTTCAAAAATTAATTTTTTGCATGCACCCCTATTATAGGTACCATACAATCAATAAGTTGCAAGAATATACATTTTTTTGCAAGCGTATTTTCCAAAATTGATGCACATATTATTTTTAGCTCAAAAAATATTCTATGCCACCGTATTTTCCAGCCGCACGCCACGTCAGCGCTTCCCAGCCGCGCGCCACGTTAGCGTTTCCTAGCCGCGCGCCAAGTTAGCAGGTGTAAGGCTTCCATGATCTGGCACGTCAGCGGATGCACGGCCGACGCATGATACTCTCCGGAGCCGGCAGGCAGGCGCGTCAGTCGCGCCATCAGGTGCGCGGAGCTTCCTCGGCACGCAGTGGCACGTCGACAACGGAGGCAGCTGTGCACCATGCTGGCTCCCTCGGTCAGTTTCCTAGCACGCCGTTGTTCATGCATGGGGGTGTGTTCTACGTCCGCGACACGTCGGCAGCAGGCTTAACTGCGCGCCATGCTGGCGCTCCTGGTCGCCCGCTTGGCAGCTGCTGTTCGTGCATGGAGTGGTGCCGTGCGCCCACGGCACGTCTGTGACGGTGTTGATCCCACGACACGTTGGCGCTCCCGGCCAGCCTTCCTGACTTGCGCGCCATGCCAGATCAGTCCTGCCATCGACGCGTCGCGTGCGGCCGATTTGCTGCTCGTGATCATGCTCGTCGTGCGGTAGACCATCCGCTGCGTGATGGGTCAGCTGCCGTTGCAGCTGGTGTGTGGCAGCGTGTGCTGCTGCCTGCGCCACGCTTCTGCCGTTGGCGTCGTCCCAGCCGGCGGCGAATTGTTGCTGTTCGCTGCGTCGTGCTTCTGTCGTCGGCGTCGTCAGTTGCCATTGCAGCTGGCAGCAAAATGCCGCTACCCGCCGCACTGCCGTCGTCGGGAAGCCGCTGCTGCCCGCTACGTCACCGTCGGCCTTCGTCGTTCGCCAATCAGGGGTCGCCATCATCCACGGTCGGATGCCCTGTTCGTTGCTGCCACGGAACAAGGCAGCCGACGCATACCTATGTAACATCATCGCGGGTGCTGCCGTCTTCTGCCGTCGGTTTCAACTGGTCGTAGGACCGATCAGATCCGGCCAAGTGGCCGGAATCGATTTTTCTGCACCAAATCTCCAATTTGGTGGCCGGAGATGGCCTGCCGTCACCGGGCAGGTCCCTCGTTCTGGCCGCCAAAAGGGCTTACGATCTCACCGACCAACGGCCGGACGCCCGATCGGATCCGTTCATCGGGATCCTTACATCGCGCTGATGTTTTTGAGGTTCCCTCTCGCGTCGTGCGGCCGACCCACTGGCCGAAAATGTGCAGCGGCTTACCGCCGTCCATTATCTGCGCTGCGGCCGGCGACGGGACGCGGTTGCCGATAGCAGTGCCACCACGCCGTCTACGTTCGAGAGATGTGTCTCCGCCAAGGCCGTCGCCAGCGACATTACCCAGCGCCGACGTTGCTGCCGGCGTCTCCATCAGACGCTCTGTTCATGGCTGCCACGAAACAGGGACACCGTATTCTCTGCTCCTGTTGCATTTTTCGTCGCCGACGTCATCCGCTCTGCCAGCGACGGTGTTCGACTCTGCTCGTGGCCGGCGACCTTCGTGCCCCGCGGTGGCGTCGCCGTCAGCGACATGGTCGCGTTCGTGCATGGGTGGACGGTACGGTGCTGCTGCCACTAGGCCCGACTTGCCAGCGTCGTCTGCAGGACGCTCCATGTCGCCGCCGACGGTGCTGCCTATTCAGTCGGAGGTGCCGTCTAACTCCGGTTATCGGCTGGTGAGGCTATACCGCGTCGCTGCCACCAGCGTGATCAGCCGGCACCGTCGGTTAGTTGGACAACCGATGCCAACCGACCCAATAGTCATCCTTTGATTTTATTTCGTGGCCCAACAGATGCCCCCCAGCGACTGTCCGTCATGGGTAAGCATTCAGCCAAGTGCGGATGACGACGGTCGATGTCTGCCGTTCACACCTTGCAACGGCTCCTTCGCCTTTGCTGCTGCCTGTGATTTTCTGTTTTGAGAGATGTTTGCTGCACCCTTGGTATTTTTCCATATTCGGTGCTGGCTCAACCCAATGGCCGCTATCGTTCGGCTATAAAGCTACTATCAACAGCTTTATTTCCTCTTTATAAGCCCCTTGTTTTCGAATGAAAACTCATTTTGGGCACGCTTCAACCTGGCTGACGAGTTCTTTTAGGAACTCAGTGACTCCTCTCTCCTGGTTTCTGCTCCCACCGTCCTTCTTGTCAACACTCAACTGACTTCAACTCTCTTGGGAGACGCGGTGAGCCTTACCCCCCTTGCATTTGCCCTTGCTATTATGCATATTTTATCCATCTTTTCAACCTGGTGAAGGGACATTCAGCGTGTGTGTTACTGGGTGTCTGGCCGCATCACCTTGATGGACTTTGGTCAGCGTAGCCAAGTACGCACTTGATGGACTTGACCGAATGAAACGGGCCACCAATAGTGCCACCTGAGCGTGCTGGACCCATGAGGTCGTGATTCGGGTGCCATCACAACGACCCTACGCACAGAGTTCATGCGCAGATGGATGACGAGCTGGTGAGGTGTGACCGCGTATTCTTTGGCAAGCTCGTTTTAGGAAAAATCTGGATGGTCAGGTTGACTGGGGTAGATATTCACGTGGGCAGCGCTGGATGTGGCCAACCGTGGTTGGATTTTTGGTGTGTAGCTCATCAATTGGATAGCTAGGGGGAAGATTACAGGAGTTCATGGGCTGGCCGAGCATAGTCTCGTGATCAGCCTGAGCTCTCTCTCTCCTCTTTTTGTTACATATATATATACATGTATATTTTGTCTTGCTCATGTTATTGACCATTTCTTCATCCCTGGCACAAGGCACTTACTGATATGTTCTCCTTCTCATTCATTTTAACAGACATGAATTCTCATCACGGAGTGACTTCTCCATCTCTTGTCGGCTCCATTGACTGTGTGGACTTCGGCGATTCTCCTATTAGAGCGGATGACTGTGACTCCGTTCCCCGCGCCATCGATTCAGGCTTTGTCGGAGAACATAATGGCCAAGACGAAGTGTCATCGATGCAGTGCATGGTGGATGACTCTCTTCCAGATCCTCCCATTACTGATGCGGTTCTTCTATCCGATGTTGCCTCAGACCAGCCGGATCAAAAGAAGGAGAGATCCTCGCTCCGCCATAATTTAAGGGGGACATTCATATTGCAACTGAGCGCCACAGAAAGATTTTTCTTGCATCGCAACTCAAAGATGGCGTTCTATCCATGTCAGCACGCCAGGAGGGGGCTCGCATTATGGCTCAACGTCAAGAAGAAGTTCATATAATGCCAGAACACCAGTTGTTGCGCAAACGGAAGAAGCAAAGAAAAGGCGTCGACCCCGACCTTCAAAGTGTCATCCGTTATTATCAGGTCAAGGAGGTGGACAAGGGCTTCTTTATTTGGTTGAATGCAGAACTTCCCAAGCAAAGACTTCCCGGCTTTGACGGCGATGCCCCGGGGCCTTCTCCCATACGTCACCTTTCTATGACAGGTATGAAGAATAAGGAGAGCCCTTTTGCTGGAATGCCTGCAAAGCTGACCTTGAAGAAGATGATTTCTTAGTTATAACAAGTATTGGCTAAAGACATTCTACATAGCTGACAATTTCATCATTTTGGAAAGAATATTATTAAATTCGGATAAAGTCTGATGATTCAATTTGTCTGAGATTAATTCTGGATGAAGTTTCTTTCTAGCTATTTGTCGAACAAAGTTACTTCGTCTTCTAGTTTGTCCAAAGTTAGTTTCAGATGAAGTTTCTTTCCAGTTGTTCATCGGACAAAGTTACTTCATCTTTTAATTTGTCTGAGGTTAGTTTGGAACGAATTCAGATGGCATGGATGAAGTTGTTTAGATGAAGTTTGCCTTCAGTTTATAACTCTACTTAGTTGGATGAACTCTTTGTTTCGTATTTGTCTAAGATAAACTATAGATAACGAACAAATGCTCACTTAGTTCCACATCATCTTTAGCTCTGTCCGAGACGATTGTAAAGTGCTTGTCGGAAAAATCTTGGACAAATGAATGGCTTACATCTTCAATTTATCTTATTCGATTAGACAAATTGACACCTTGGAATATATTCCGATTCCTTTATTTTTTGCAAATTCTCATGTTTCTATCTTGAGCTACAACTTGTTTCTATATGCTAAACTTGACAAATATTCATTAGTACTTAATTTAATCAAATTTTATTTGTCATCAAAACCATGCATTCATACTAACAAATCCCTCGAAACTAAAGCTCTAATACCACTTGTTAGGAAATTTGAGAACACACAAGTGTTTGACCCTAAGGGTTTGATTTTGATGATTAACAAAACTTATTTATGACTTGAATTTAGCTAATGATATTTTTACTAAAATTTCATAACTCAAAGGAAGCTTCAAAGGAAGGAAGAAAGCTTTAGGGGAAGAAAGGAAGCTTCAGAAGATACATTTCGAACTTCAAAGGAGACTTTAGAAGTTTTGAAGGTCATAGCTGGTATGTCAACCACTTGTGGTACCGCCTCTGGGTTCTAGGAAGATGCGTTCTCACTAGACTATCGTGGCCGGTATGGCAACTGCCTATGGTATCGTCTAGGGCACACCAGCCTGCGATGCACCTACTGCTCCAACGTTTGGAAATCTAAGTAGTGCTACAATTACTATATTGGAAAAGTCTTCTTCCAAACGGTCCAAAGTTTCCCCAAAAGATATAAATAAATAATCCATCGAAGAGAAACATGAGGCTTAAAGGTTCCATAAGCTTAACATGAATCAAACACAAGTAACCCATTCAAGTTTCCCAAGTGGATTTATTTCAAGGTGCTAACAAGATCAAGGGACTTCAAAGCTACATCATTTCCATCTTAAAGGAGTTCAAATCACTGTAGTGTGTTTAATATTTTATCTTTTATAGTTGAGTTTTAACTATGTGTACATCTTAGCCTAAATTAGAGGCAATTTCTATATACTTTGTATTTGTAAAGGAGAGTTGTTAATAAGCTCTGGAAACCTATGTGTATGAGATTCTGGTGAGCTCAGAGGAAAACTAGAGTATATGAGTCATTGGTGAGCTCAGAGGAAAACTAGAGTATATGAGTCATTGGTGAGCTCAAGGAAAACCAATAGTGTATGAGTTTTTGGTGAGCTTGGTAAAACCAGGTTGTAAGACTTCTTAGTTAGCTTAGGAAACCAAGAGTGTGATTTCACACAATATAGTGGAACCCAAGGTTGGGGCAACCTTAGAGAGTGAAGTAGGTGTCAAAGGGGCCCGAATCATTATAATCGTTCAGTTTTTTTGTCTTTGTGTTTATGTGCTTCCACTGCATTATATTTTCAGCACTTGCACATCTCATCTGTTTTTCCATCATACTTAGATTCTTACTTTGTTATACACCTTGTGTATCATAGCAAGTTGGACCTAACAACAAGCATAGAATCAATTACACGTAAAACAAATCAAATTAAGGTGGTTTGGCCTTACAACCTACTCTACTAGAGAAAAGAATATTTAGGGAAGTAATTACATCTTTTCTCTCAGAGACAATAGCTTGACTCTCACCTCTGTGTCTATCCCTTGGTCTCTTTAACCCTAGAAAATACAAAGATTTATATCTTTGTACAATACGCATTCCCCAATATGTATAACCTATGTAAAAGCCCACTAATACAAGACACATACCCAACAGTTCAAGATGCTCATATAGTTGAATCTTCAATTTTGAAGGTCCATTTTAATAATTTTAATTATTAGGCATTGAGATTAGATCAAGACAATCGAGAGACAACTTTTAATGACCCTAATCATAATAAGGTAAGCTACAAAAGTGCAATGAAAGTTTGACCATCTAAGAAAGCTCATCTAGTCAAATATTTAATTTTTAGGATCCATTTCCATGTACTAACCCACTAGCTATCAAGTTGAGGTGGGGTATAGGTGGGGTACGATGTAAGGATACCTTTACACAACCTTGATTATGTTAGGTTGGCCACAAGGCCTTTTCAAAGTTTGATTGTTCAAGGGGTATTTTTGTATTAAAAAAAATTACTTTCTATCAAAACCATCATTGCCATTAGTTAAAGGGATGAATATGCTAAATATTTTTATAAATAAGAGTAAATATGCAAAATCAATAGTGATGGAATACAATTTTTAAAATACAAAAGGTGAGGGAATATATTCAAAAAGCCCACTTTAGTTTTTATTAATTAAAGCTTGTTGCTTGAGATAATCATAACTTCAGTTATCTAAAAGCTAAATGACTAGGGCAAGATAATAAGGTGTAGATTTTTACTTAATGTCCCAAATCAATTTATACATATTTCATTTAGTGGATGTGGATGTAGGAGTGTAAGTCGGGCTGGTTCGGTGCGGGTTTAAGCTTACCCAACCCTAACCCTCACTTTTATAATTTTTCTCAATCCTAATACTAACCCTCACTTTTATAACCTTGTCCTAACCCTAACCCTAACCCTACATGTACGAGTTAACTTCGAGTTAATGTTGAAGAACCTTTCTTTTTAAGTAAAAGTGCGTTCAGTCTATATCTTACATGTTTCTTTATTATTTTTTTCTTTACCTTTAGTATGGTATCATCCTTTATCAGATGATTGTTGGTCATCCAAACTGTTCATTCCTTTGTTAAATAAACTTGAAATCCTTTGAAAAATTAAGAAAAGAAAAGAAAAATAATAGTATTAGAAGGTGGAGGAATCTCATGACTAATGGTTTGGTCATGATCTTAATTTCTTAGGATCCTGGTTCATTCTAGAATATTATTATTACATTGCTCATTTGGATTTATTTTCATCAATTAAAAGATTTTCTACGAGTCCTATTTTTACGTACAGGTCATTCAAAACAATGTCACTCAAGAGACAGACAATCTAGTTCTAAGAGACCATGCATATATATATTGGCTCCTACTTTTAACTTATCTTGAGTTATAGTTTTGAGTATTTTTGATATATGCAATTTATGATATCCTTAGATTACATCTAAGAATTTTTTTACATTTATCTCAAGCAGCAAAAGATATTGTGCTTATGCTGATATAGATCATTGTTACTAAGGCGTATTTTTTATTTTTATTTAATGAAGGGGTGTAGGTTTGGGTTCAAGCGGGTTGCCTAACCCCTTCCGGCTCCTAACCTAAAGTAGGTGTGAGTTTGGGTGCGGATTAAGGTTTAGATTGAAAAATATCTTCCTAACTCTATTTGAATTTTGAGTTTTAGCAGCAGGGTTTAGGTTGAACCCACCCCGACTTACCCCCTGTATATGGATATCATTTGCATGAGACTACACGAAGGAAAGCATCACATATTTCAATAGAAAAAGAAAATTTTTCACAGTTAAGAGGATAGGACTGTTCCATCAATTTCATTTTAATAACCTTATTTTGTAAATGTACTTGCAGTTAATATCTTTAAAAAAAACTCGGAGAGATCCAGCATACAAAGCGCCATACAATCCCCGAATATTAAATTACAAAATTGTACAGTACTTTGGTTGTGCATGCTTACCGTAACCATTCATAAAAATAAAAAATCGTGCAACTGGCATACATTAACTCAATTTCTTCCATTTTTTAACATTCTTTTAGCAGATTCATTGAACAATTCTAACCTGATTCTTCGCGATTCTTCCGTTGAAATATAAACACGTCAGAATGTAGAAGTTGAAATGTCCAATGAATGTCCAAAAATACAAAACTTCTGTGCATACACAGGCTTATAGGAACTGGTCATTTCATATAAATAAAATTTGCATACATCTGGAACCCAAAAAGACTGGGAAGACGTCGAAATCCAAGTACATGCTGGAACGGCAAGTGCCTAAAGGACAATGATCCACACGTGTCTCTGTGACATATGTGCACCTTTTTTTCCCTGTGCATGTCGCTTTTCCATGCGGTAGACTCCATCCAAGAGAAAAATCTATGGATTTAATCTCGTTTGCGGCCCAGACTAGCACGGAAAAATTGGACAGTTAAAAAAGATTCGAATAATCTATAGATAGAAAGTTTATAGCAAATTAGGCTGGTTAGCATGATTTTCAGTTTGCAACTGACTCCATCTGTCCAATTGTGTTTACATCAGCAAGACTAGCCTCCGCATCCGGGGCTTGAGGATGCATGTGTAATCCTTGGAAGAAGTTGGACTCAGACTTTATTTCTGATGCATCCATCCCACACTACAAAATATTTTCCTCATTTATTATTAATTTCTTTTAAATTAAGCATTCATGTGGACTACATAAAAAAATTATAGAAAGTGATTGTTTAGTTCAAAATTTATCATATGGCATTTTATTAATCATTTACTTAAAAAGTATATTTAGCGAATTAGATGATATAATATGGTATAAGCCACTAATGGTCTGAAAATGATTTCGGTGAAGACATCTCTTTTCATAGGTTTCTTTATTAGACCATTAAATGAATTTTCACAGAAATGAAGATAATGACGTCTAGAATACTTTGTCGTGTAAGATAAATATAAAATAATTTAAAGTATTTTTAATAAACGTCATGATCTAAAACTTCAAAAAATATTTTTCATCCAGCGCCTAATTGCCTGCATGAAATATAGACTTTCAAAGATGCTAAAAATAAATATTATGATTTAGATTTTTTGTCATATTTTCCAACCACACTAATAAGACACACACACACACCTTAGAAGAATTAAATATAGAGATGAATCGAGATTTGCCCATGAAAATTTAATGCTGCATTAAAAACCGATTGTCCACATGTTCCTACAGGTTAGGATTTTGTAATAAATATGATGTTCTTATTCCAAAGTAGAAATCCGTTTGGGTCAATTTCCAGGTAAACCGTGACGCTCGTACAGTTTGCAATTATTTAGTTCCTATTTCATGTTCATCTCTTTCTATAGCTCCTCGCGCGCGTAAAATATCTCCCTCTCTGCGCAAAAATAAAATAAAGATGATTTGCATGTGCCGTCCAACCAAAAAAATATTATTGCCATCGTAAAAGTTCTAATAAAGAATATACAGATGGAAAACAAAAAGGAAACCCAGTTTTGCAATGCGTGAATAATAATGGGTTGTTGCAACCCCACAATTGTGTACAAGTAGGCCCAACTTTTTGTAGTCCAAGCCCCTTTTAGGGACTAGCCCTTGTATCCTGAGGCTAGGAAGATGCACAACCAAACCTAGACTAAAGACCAACAGTGACAGCTCATGAGCTCCACAAGAGCACTATTAAAATAATCCATACCATATAAATTTTTATATAAAAAAATGTGGAGCATAACTCAAATTTTTTCTTATATGATTTTTGTTATCTGGACTGTGCAAACGGGTTCAACCATGAACCACTTAATTGACTGGTTTGATCTAGCCTAGTTTTGTTCAACAATAAAAGTTTTTATTATTAATATTTTAATAAAATAAAATAATAAATTAAAGTAATGAAGCATTATAATAAACAAATTTTATATTTAGATTAATATTCAATGCAATGGGTTTCACGATCCAACCCTTCAATTTTCACACATTATAATGCTTTCATAATATCTGATTCATTCACCGTATTTACATTTGTGTACATAGCCGTTTCCATCGAAAACATTAACAATTATTGAATTATTGAGAATATTGAATTTTGATAAAGGATATCGAATTGCCGTGGGCATTCAACGTGCCATAACCCAAAGCAATACTTCATCCTTTAGTAGGGTCAATTTTGGAATGAGAAAAAGTTAGAGAATAAAAAATAGTGAAGGAAAGATACGAAATAATTTGGGATGTGACCGGGTTCCCTAACCCTAACCCTTTTTTTCAAATTTTAACCTAAAACCTAATACAATCCTACTTTTAAAATTTGGATTGGGTTACGGGTTGAAAATGGGTTAACATTTCTAACTAAAAATGAGTTAAAAAAATATAAATTTTAAAAATGGTATAAAAAAGTATATTAAGTTTTATTAATTAATACAAACAAGTTTAAAGAGTGATCATAAGACATTATAAAAATTTAAAAATCTTCTTTTTTAATAAATTTAAATAGTAATTTAATAATAATAATAACAATAATAATAATAATAATAATAATCAATATGAAAATCTTTTTAAACACTTCTTAGTCAAATTTTTAATTACTTAAGAATTATGACTTATTGTTAAAGTAGGGCTAGAGATTTTATTTTTTTAATTTAAAAAATATAAACTCGAGTTGACGAATTAGGTTAACTTTAACCCTAATCTAACCTAACATCTAAACCTTGTTGGGTTCAACCCAACTTTGCAACTGGACCAACCTTAACTCTGTTGAAAGCTTAATCCAACTTGGTTATACTCCTAGAAATAACATGATATAATTGGGATGATGATTAGAAATAAAGTGAATAAAAATAAAATAAGTAATTTTTTATTCAAAAAGATAAGAAAATAATGATTAAAAATACTATTAATTTTCAAATGCTAAAAGGTAAATAATTAAAAATAAATAAAAATAAAATTTCAAAATTATTTCATGCAAACCAACAAATTAACTGGCTTTTCTATCTTAATTTAAAATTTTTAAATTACAATCAAGTTTAATTTCTTTTAAATTGAGTTTATTCAAGAACTAAACACAAATTGCATCAAAATATGTAAAAATTAAATAAGAATATATATAAAGTATTAAAATATAAGTATTTCAAAGACTGCATTGTATAAAAGGGAGGTCATGATTTAAGGATTAGCTTATGTACAAGCATTTTTTGTTCTATTTTATACTAGTTTCATAGTTATTTAAAGCACAAGGCACACCAAAGCACAAAGGTATCTTGAGGCCTTGGCACAAGGTGGGCACCTAGAGAAACAATATGCATATTAGGTAAAATTAATTAGATATAATTGTATTTATAATTTATAAGAATAGATAATAAAATTACTTAAATTTAAATATAATTCTATAAAAGGTATCTACTTTAGTTAAGCTAAAAAAGAAAGGGAAAAATCAAAGAAATCATAGTCCTATTTGAATATTGAAAGATTTTTCTTTTAATATATTTTTAGTCAAGTTCAACAGGTTGTGCTTGGAGGTGAGCCAGACTGCACGTTAGGCCTGGGCGCACCTTTAACAATCATGATTAGCTTAAAACAGTCAAAACTTCTTTCATTAAAATCCATAAGATTCAAAATCTAAACCTATGTATTTTCAGTTATCCATCAGATCTATGGCTTGCATCACCAGACTGCGGGGCTAGCTTACAAGTAAACTTGAAAGAAACTCCTGCGCACGTTCCATCGTATGATTCCTCTGCACAAGATGCAAAAAGAAGGTAAAAAGTGAGAAACTTTTTTAAAACGACAGATACTCCTCCTCCCCTCTCTCCCCAACTCCCCAATACTTTTGCATTCAGATGCCAAAGAATTCGAAGGAAGCCAATCTTTCAATAATTTTAAGTATTCTTTAATCACACATCTCCCCCTTAATAATTTGGTCAGACTTTCAACAAACTGAGTCCAGATCCACACCAATGTTTAACAGACAAACGAAATGCCAGGCCAAGAATAGCAATCGCTTCCAAAACTCAGGTGTGCCACGGCTAATCGTGTAACGGAAAAATATGGCTTTTAATCAGCATAAATGCTGTGAATAACCAACTTGATCACTGTCTTGTTAAAATGGAGGGGAGAAAGCGTAAAACCCCACCACACGGTCACACCCATCTTTCCTCCTGTCTCTTTTCTCATTAACTCAATACCACTCTTTTCAAAGTCCCCTCTCTTTTACGGGAAATTTCAAAGCCTCCTGGAGGGGGGATGGGAGGGACATATAGGTTATTTGACGTCCAAGGCCCGGCATCTCACCATCATCCATCAAAGACACCCCACCCTATAAAAGGTCAACATTCTCCTTTTCTTTTACTACCTTTGCTTTATCACTTCCCACCGCATCCTCTTTTCTTCTATATATCTCTGCCCTCCTGTCTTTTCTCTCCCCTTTTCCTTCTCTCCTTTCTCTTCCCTGCAAGATCCAATAGCCGTTCTTTCTCTACTCTACTCTGTTTCCATCACCTGCACCTTTCCTTGCAGGGTAAAAAGCCTCTCTTCTCTAGTGTTTCTTGGGTTTCATTCAAAATCCTCAGCTGGGTATTTTCCTTTACCTCTTTCTAGACTCAATTCCTCAATTCTCGATCATTTGGTCTCATTAGTTTGTCTTCTTTCCCCAGCAAAGAGCAAAAGCCTTTACCTTTTGCTCTGATTCTCAGCTTTTCCTTCAAATTTTCATCCGGGTGCTTGAAATTTTGGTGGTTCGCTGCCTTTCCCTGCATTTTTCATCCAGTTCACATGGAGAAAGATAAGCTCTTTGCAAATGTCAGCATCTCCCCACATCCTCTGAATTGGCAATCTTCTACTTTGGGCATGACCAGTCAACTGGGGAAGCTGAATTGCATTTCTCAACCACTGGAATCTGGCTTTCTCAACCTCAATTGGGAGAATTCTACAGACAATAGTGCTCCATTTGAATCGGCACTGAATTCAGTCATATCTTCGGCGGCCCCTGCGACCACATCCTTCAGTTCAAATTCATTGTGCTACGGAGCATCCTTGAATTCTCCTCCTAAACTTAATCTATCCACCGTACCTGAAAATCCAATGATGGCAAACCCAACTTTAGCCCCTTTTGCAACTGATCCTGGCTTTGTGGAACGGGCAGCTAAGTTCTCCTGCTTCAGCAATGGAAACTATGGAGCGCTGACAAGCCAACTTGGATTCCGTGAAACAGAATATACTCAGAGGTCGATGTTAAGGATGGGAAGCGGGAAGCTATCAAGAGTCTCAAGCAGCCAGTCTCTTAAGATTGGAACCCAAATGGGTGCTATGGACAAGAAGGAGACGGCACTGGCAGATGGGTTGGAAGCAGAAGTGAGATCTGTTTCAGCATCTGCTTCGGCTTCAGACAGGAAATTGAGTGGCTTGTCCAGGTCTTCTACTCCCGACACAGCCGAATTTGGCAATGGCCGCGAGGAATCCTCGCCTTCTGACTTGGATATGGGTCTCAATGGCCAGTCTGAGATCAATACAAGGAAAAGAAAGGCAATTCCAAGGGCCAGGCCAAAGGAACATCCGTTGTCACCATCAGCCAAGGATTACAAGGTCTCAGAATCTGTTCTTGCAATCTTTTTCTCTGTTCTTGCAATCTTTTTCTTTCTTCAATTCTCCAATTAGCTTCTTGCGTATACTGATGTCTGGAATCTCTATTACAGGAAGTTGAGAAAGGTGATTCAAATGCAAAGAGAAGCAAAACTATAGAAGCTAACGCAAGCACAAAGGACGGCGTGAAAGAGAATGCTGAAAACAGCGGCAATCAGAAAGCAGTTGATGGAAACCAGAAACAAAGCAAGGATAACGAAAAACTGCCGGAGCCACCCAAGGACTACATCCATGTCCGAGCAAGAAGAGGGCAAGCTACGGACAGCCACAGTCTCGCTGAACGGGTAAGAAAATATCTAGTAATTTTTAGTGAAAAATTACAGACAAAATTTTCATGCAACTGATCCTGTCTTCATTTTTCTGACAGGTTAGAAGAGAGAAAATCAGCGAAAGGATGAAGTTCCTGCAAGATCTTGTACCAGGCTGCAGTAAGGTACCGAAACATTTCAAACTAAAATTTTCATTTGCAGATGCTTCAAGGAATCTTGCGGCATCTTGCGGCATTGGAAAATCTTACTTAGTCCAGCATGCTTATGTAGGTGACTGGTAAGGCCGTTATGCTCGATGAGATTATAAACTACGTGCAGTCGTTGCAGCGCCAGGTCGAGGTAAATCAATATTCCTATCTTCCAACGTCGTAGTCATGTTCATGGATTGGAGTTTTTTGGGGATTTTGAAGTTTCTGCGGCTGTTTGCAGTTTCTTTCTATGAAGTTGGCAAATGTCAATCCCAGGCTAGATTTCAAGATGGAAAATCTTTTATCCAAGGATGTAAGTTCCGAGGATTGCCTTTGTTGAATTTGTTAAAGAGCTCATTGATTTTCCTGTATTTAAATGAATTCTTTTGTGAAATCAGATGATTCAAACACATGGGTCTCTGCCAAATCCAATGCATCCATTCGATACGTCAGCATCAGCATTTCCATACTGCCAGCAGCTCCACCATCCGCCAATTCTTAGTATTGCAGCTAACGGACCAGAGACACATGGTTCTGCTAATCCTTTGGACACACATCGAAATCTTGGCACTCAGCTACCCAACATCGATGGATGTGGTGATGCTTCTTCCCAGGTAATTTTCTGAAGGAGAAACAATGTATCGATTACAAAAACGGCCTTCTTATACAAAACTGTCTAATCCAACGCCATTTATTTTCGAAGAAAACGAGTCCTAATTACGAAAAAGACTGTTGGTTTTCAGCTTGCAAATTTCTGGGAAGATGATCTGCAAAGTGTAGTCCAGATGTGCTTTGGGGCGAATCAGGAAATGGCATTCCCACCTCAGACTTTCAATGGTATGGAAATTTTGCAATTGTGCTTTCATTCAGAATATCAATTTGAAAATAAATTCATGAACTGATTAATGCTGTAATTCTTCTGATGCAGGCTCACTGCCTACAACTCACATGAAAATTGAGCTTTGAGTTGAAGGGAAAACTCAAAAGAACTCTCTCGAGTTTCATCTTCCAAAGTGTTCTGAGCATGGGAAGATTTTTGTACATATGTAGAAGGCGTTGGCTTTTTCCGCAGACGCTTCGGCAACTGATTCTTTGGAGGATAATTCGACCGTCACCATTGTAAAATCATTTAGACTAATTGCGTCCTGTGGTAAGAAGATCAACACCACACGTAAGATGTAACAGTGGTGCGACCGGCTTCTGATTGGATGATGTTGGCATCGTCTTTGAGAAGACTGTCGTTTTATGATTGTTAATTCAAATTGAGATGTTTTGATGATGTTGTCGGAGCAATCTTCGCCTCAATTTCTCAGATGTGCCTGGAAATTTTCCAACGGAAATCGCGGTCTGAGCTAGTCTTAGTTGCTTCGTTTGTGGGAATGTAGATGATTTCTTACTTGTAACCAGCTGTTATTGGGACCCAATGGCTTCCCAAGTCCAAGATAAATGACTGAGACAGCTTCTGAAAATACCATTCCTGGATTTTGGGTGTTGAGCTGGAGTCGACTAATAAACAGATTTAGAATGGTAGGCCCCACTTCGTTCCATGCACGATTTCGTAAAGCCAAGCAACATTTTGTGGAAGTTTAGGTGGGCCTAATATGGCCTACCTTTTCAACAGCATCTTAACCCTTCAATTTGTGGACTTTGGTAAATCAAATGAGTACTATACATAGTGGGCGCTCATGTACAGTATCACTATTCAAGCTGCCACATTTTTTTTATTAATTCCTTGTCTCAATAGATATATTGAAGCCCCTAGGTACTTTGAAATGGAGAGATGTTACGCTGGCCTTTTGTGTGATCAGAAAGAAGAGCATCAAGACGCCCAGGTTGGGAAATTTGAGGTCGAGATGGCCCACTTAAATCAGACAGCTCTGCAAAACACACTGTCATAAAGGCTTCACATCCATTAAAGAATATTGATGTGTTGGACGGTTCTGGCATTTGATGCTCTTCCAGTTGGGACTGCTCTCAGGGAAGGCTGCCAAAAAAATCCAATTTCCTGACTCTCTGAAACTGAATTCTACCGAGTACCATCCTCCCTTCAGCTGCTAACCTATTCATTTATCTCTGCCGTTGTCTTTAACTGGCGTAGCCAGCTTTTGGGAATCCGGCTCGTCCATCAGATGGAGCCCACAAAACAGACCCCATGTAGCAAAAACAAAAACCAAAATAAAAATAAGAAATTGGGCAATGACCTATCTCATGAATGGCAACCAAGATGCACTTGGCCTGAGGAATCAAAGCTTCTCGGGCTTAGCTCCCAGGCTTTTTTTTTTCTCTCATATTGTCGTACATGGAAATTTATGTAGGGCCGCCGATACTGTGCAGCAAGTCAAAAAATAACCCATCAATGTCAGCCATGATTTGGGAACACAATCAGACATTTGTTATCAATAAGATCAAGAGAAGATCCCAATATCGGGCGGCAATTATCATTTTGCCTTGTCGTGCCTCTCCTTTTTACCTATGTGCGTCAGTGTCTGTGACTTAACTTGAAAATTTTGGATCCAACTTGCTTGGACCTTTATCAGCCACTGGCAGACATATTTTCAAACTCAGTAGACACATTCAACTCAACCAGAAATCAAATGAGCCATCAGGGTTCTTTTGTTGGTGAAACTTTAGTTCATTTAAGTGCCATCTAATCAGCATTACCAACCAAACCAAGGCCTGAGATTTGTAAATATATACATGCATCCATATCAACCAACTGATATACTAAATTATGGAAGGAGAAAGGTTGTTTGTTTCTATCTTTTTTTTCTTCTTTTGGACCATAACCTAATATGTTTTCATGAAGACCCATAAATGGAAGGATGGATGGGCAACTTCATCTTGATTTCAATGGTGGAGAACAGCCATCCATTAGGTGGTCCACTAACCCAGGCCCCCAATTGCAGCAACCGATATTGGCAAACATATACCATTTAGAAGATACCACTTTGACGTATACCAGAGACCTAAACCATGATCATTGCATAGGCCCACCAGCAAAAACCAATCACTATTTCCATCAGGGTCCATCAATAACCACCCGTGTTTTCTTCTTTTTAATTCTCCTCAACAGCCTTTGCTTTTACTTGAGAGGGTGATCTACTGAACAGTGAACAACAGCAGAAGCTGTTGAAGGAATTATTCATTTCACCTACCATGGTTTATATGCTTTTTCCAACTGCGACTGTGCTTGGCGCAATTTCTTTACTCGAAATCTAATCGTGTGGGTGGATCACATCCGTAGAGATGAAGGATCATTCCAATAAAGAATTGCAGATGTACTAAACATTTTACAAATCCAGACCATTCACCAGTCTGCTCAATGCATCTGGTGGGACATGCTTTTCCAGAGAGAAATCAATGGCTGTCAAGTTGTCTGGGGTTTTATACTTCTTGGAGTAGTAAATTTTAAGGTTAGGATATGTAAAACATGCGAATCCCACCTTATTAATAGCCCGGATCTTGCACAATCGTATTGAACTGGCATGTACATGCAAGGTTCTTTTTCTTAGGGTGCGAGTGTCATTTCATGTCATCATGGTTTCAGTTGATTATAAGATGGTATGGTAAACTGCAATTTGTGGAATTTGAATTTCCGCCTCCCAGTTGAAATTCGGAACCACTCTGGTTCAACTAGCTGGACAACAACAAAAATATATTCTTGAAGGAAAATAGATGTTCATTTGCATCAAAGTGACAACCATATTTGGAAACTCCAAAACTCAGACTCCATGCTCCCTTTGATAATGACCACAGGTTTCCTCCTGAGAAATTTGCATATAGACCCACATGGTTTGCTATGAATGCAAGCAGGCAGGCTAACACACTTTCAAGTATTTATAAACGCGTATACAACAGTTAATGTTATTTGAAAATAAGACTGTACCTTTTGAACAGTTACATGAAAAATTAATAGATGGAAATTTTACATCAAAAATGACATTCTTGACCTTACTAAAATGATAGTATTCTAGAATTCTAATATGTGGCTGCTTCTTCTGATGTTTTCCTTTTTAAAAAAGTTTCTATGCAACCTACCAACACCCTCATAACCAATGAAGCAAACTTTGCAACCATAGGACTATCCTTTACGGCATAAATCTCATTGGCTTATTGTGCATTAGTAACATTGTTCATCTGTTTGGGTCTCGCCCAAATCTCTCTCCGAAAATCCTATTTTAAGATCCTGCAAAAGTAGAGAAAATGTTAGAAGACGTCGGGAAGGTCCCGGCACAGGCACTTCGACACTTAAGTCAATAAAGAATCTTAGTAGGGGTGTGCATACCTACTATATTTATAACTGAGTTTGGGTCAATGCGTAAAATCAGTATCGTATGTTGGGACAATCGTGATTTGATGAGGTTTCCTGGTTGAAAACATGTTTTATTCCTATAAGGAATCTTGAAGTGATACGGGTTTCAGGTAGAGCTATGTGAAACTGATCAGAGTTATGATAAAATTAGATTATGCCTCCCATTGGAATTTGGAAGCTGAAGTGGATTAATTTGCCTGTTGTTTGAATCGCGAAATCGAGCTCAAGAAATGATGAGGAAGAAATAAATGCAAATGGAACGACATGACCGGAATTAGTCGCCTTCGGAATGGACCAAAGGATTTTCCATTATTATTGATTCTTTCCTCAATTGTTTACATCTGCTGTGTACAT
>JAYJMB010088892.1:1906-18716 GCA_036873735.1 Pouteria campechiana | reverse complement strand
TCTCTCTCGATTCTCTCTCCCCAATCCTCGTCTCTCCAAACCTCCCTCTCTTTTTCCCTCTCCCTCTCTCTCTCTCTCGACTCTTATTTGTTATGCAGAAATTAGTGCTGTAAAAGCAGAAAAGCTTGGCAACCATATCATTACAGTGTGTCAACTTGCAAGAAGTGGACCTTACTAAGTGTGAATCCTTGATAAATTCTATTTGTGAAATTTTTAGTGATGGTGGAGGTTGTCCAATATTTAGATCATTGGTTCTTGATAGCTATTGTGTATGTATTTCTTTTTTATAGTTTTCGTTCTTTTTTACCAAGTATTGGCTGGTTGTCATTGAAATTTACAGAACATATTGTAGAATATAATAGTTGCCTAGCTATCTGATGTATTTACTAAGGTCAGTACTCTGTTAACAAGCATTACAGGTTGGCCGAACATGTATGGCATAGATATTCCATTTAAGGTGGTTGATGGTGCCATTTTTGTATACTTCAGTACCAATTGTTTTTTTTTATAGTAATTTCATTATAAGTACTTGAAGAAATTCCAAAGAGAAAGCACATATTTTCTTTTCTTTTTCCCCATTTGTTTTTTATGTATATGATATGAATGTGACACTTAAACCATTGCAGATTGCTTGTTAAGTGACCTTGGGAAGTTTTTGTAGTCATACACATGACATATGATTGGAGTCAGTCTATATGGTATCATCCAGCGTTGTTGGTTACACTTAGTAAGATTGCTTGCAATATGCTATTTTGTGGCCACTAGTTTTAAATGAGTTCAGTTGAAATTTCTTGGTTGATGAGGTTTTGTTAAAGGTAAGCTTTGAGATATGTTATTCCATTGCTGATCTCAAGGGATTATATTTCTAAAATCTCATGGTTGGGGACAGTTGGGGGTGATAATTAGTCATATGACCAGATAACTTTTTGGCCTTGTATTTTAGTGTATGATCTAATTTCTCTCTATTGGAGAGATAATATGACCAAATAACTTCTTGGCCTTGTATTTGGGTATGTATTAAAAATTCAAACCAAACCCGAGTCTGAACTACACCTAAAGGGTTAAGGTAAGGGTTGGACAAAGGTTATAAAAATAGGGTAGGGGTTAGGGTTAGACAAAAATTTTATAAATAGGGTTATGGTTGAACAACCCCAAACTCGAACCAAACCCAGCCCATGCACACACCTATGTGCTGTATAACCTAAGAAATGAAGAAAGTCGTGAATTTACCATAGGAGAATACTGAAGCCGCCCGCAGGACCTCCTACTACATAAATTTCTAGAGACAATTACAGTATTTTAGTCATATCTTACTCATATAAACTCAAAATCATGTGATTCTGAGTTTTTTGAACATATAATTTGAAAGGCTATAACCTACATGTTGAATATTTTCTTTGAATTAGCCTCCATATTCTCTACTAATTGCCTTAAAGCGAGACTTATTAACAACTTTTAATAATTATGGCTTTATCTTTCTCATCTAAACTCATAATTATATAATTATTAGTTTATTTGATATATAATTCAAAAGTCTATAACTTTTATGTTAAATACTTTCTCTGAATCACCATTCATATATTTCAAAAAGTGGATACAAATGATTCTTTTGTCATATTCAATCCCACTAAAAGGTAAAAACCGTTAATGGGCGCCACTTTGAGGCAATTTATATGGCAGATGAAGACTGATCTAGAGAAAGTGTTCAGCATTAAACTTATATCTCTTCAAATTATATATCCAATAAACTAAGAATCACATGATTCTAAGTTTGAACGAGGAAAATATAGCCAATACACTACAACTATCTCTAGAAATTTATATGGTAGATGGTACCGAGGGCAGCTGCGGTATTAACCTGTGGTAAATTCATTGATTTCTTTATTTTTTATGTTGTATAGCACATCCATACATATTTTATATGGATGATTTTCATAAGAAATAATTAATTAATTAATTAAAATTTTAATTAATCTATATTAGTCCAAACACAAAAAATATATATGGGTTTTCCTTTTCTAGCTATATATAATCATATAATTAATTTATAAGAGGAGTTTAGGAGTGTAAGTTAGTTATTGATGCGAAAAAGCATATCAAAGTATTCATTTTTGTAGATAATATTATTTTTGGCAAAATATAATACATAATTTTGCTACATATTATATATTTATGAGTTATATATAATATTATATGCAATCAAATGTAACATTAAAATTCTAGCTAATGTGAAGTATTGTCTACTTTGGGTCCACTAGATTCCACTGGAATGCAAAGTCCGCACGATTTTACCAATTTAAGCCAACTCTTCTAGCTCAAAAGCCGCCAGGTGTCATGGATCTTACATCAAATTTGGGCTTATAAGCAAGCATGATAACTTCACCTGATTAGGTTGCTCTTTCGAGTTAAAAGTTTGTATTTGTCACATTAGTGGTATCAGAGTAGAGTCAATCTTGCTAATGAATTCAAATGCCATAGGCAATAAGAAGGAATTTTGGGCTGAGAGCCCATGTCTTTCATACCCAACTCGTAGCCCAAAGAATGATTTTTTCGGCCCAAAAGCTAATATTGTGCAAAGGGCTACAGTCATTTGTCTCTCAATAATGCTTATTTCTAGTCACATTTTTCCTAAGATATTTTTATAACATGGAGTTTAATGGGGCCATACATACATGCAGGAAGAAATTTTCCTAGGTGTAGTTCGAAACCTAACTCCGAGCCATGGCCATCTGTCTAGCATGTGAAAAGCTATCACTCTCCATGGACGTCTGCCAGCTCCTTTTAATTGGCCGGGCCCCACTGCTAAATATACTAATTTCATAGCATCTATAACATGATTACATCCTTACAACTCGAAATTAAGGAATCCAAAAAATAAATAATGAAATTAATGCTCTAGTTCGGATTTAACGTTCTTCAACAATCTATCCATCTCAAAATAAGTAAATCAGATTTTAATCCAGATTGATATCTATCCATTCTCCAATCTCCATCGTGTTAAAATACTCTGGTAGAGTATTGTTTTCCGTAGCCTTGCATCAATCCTAGAAAGGAATAGCCGCGTTACAAATGGAGAAAGATGATATGATAGCGTATTAGGGGAAGAAAAGACAGAAAGTTATTTAGTGTGATAAGAAAATTTATTAAAAATAAAATAAAAAACTTTTTATACGAAAAGATCAGCTCCAAACAGGTGGAAAGTAAAAACCTTTTCACCTCTTTTGCATCCGCAGATGTGCGTTTTATGACACCCAAAATATATTATCCTTAAAATATAAAATAATTATTCAAAAGTGATCTTGAAGTTTTCTCTTGCAATACTTAAAATCTTAAAACTTAAGCCCAGTTCTTTATTAACTTCAATTATATTTTATTTATTTCTAATTTTATATGTCAAATTAAATTTATAGAAATAAACTTATAAAATTAAAATAAAATATATTGTATAGATTATATAATAAAGATTGCACAATCCATAATTTAAAAAAGTTTTTTGACGCGCGCCTTGTCAAACTGATTGTGTATGGATACAAACGATCTCCAGCGTATCAGAAAAACCCGTCGTCCTTACTTCCAACTTTCCAACTACCCTGGAAATCTCTCCACCCGACAAATAAATACAAAAACCACCAAATTCATGTTAGTCGATCTTGATACGCCTTTTTTGTAATACCCAAACCAAAATCGGCTGTTGGGTGTGTAGCAATTCGCTGAAGAAGATCAATCTGCAAAAGAAAGAGTAGGAAAGGCAGAGGAAGCGCCCATTACCAAGAAGCAGGTGATGGCGGCAATGGATCAGCGCGAATGCAGCCACTACGCTCTCAAATGGTCGCTTGAGAATCTCCGTGATCGTATACAGACTTCGCCGCCTTTCATTTTGTTCGCCGTTAAGCCAATTAAAACTGTCAACTACATCTCTGCTTCTACATATGGCGCTTCTTGTACGTTCCTCTTCTCTATGTGATTAACCCATCTGTGGATTTATTAGCAGACGCTTTATTTTTTGCATATTTTTCCTGTTTATTCGAATTGGGTTGTGTTTGTTTTTCATGTAGTTTTGTGGGTTCTTTGTAGTTTCTTGAAATTTTTGCTAAATTATGTGGTATCTAATTGATGTTGCTGTGTTTTGTGCACCCTGCTTCTCTGATCACAACCGTAGGCCCTGCGATTCATGATCTGGACCTTTCATCCGACGGGTCTCAATGTTGCAGAGTATGGAATGAAGATGTGAAGGATCAGTAGGTCATACTTCACTGACATTTGGTTGAAAGCAGTGATCAATTAAAGAGAGTTCCCAAGATGATTGAAAGCACCTATGCAAAATCAGACTTTCGTATTCTGAATTTAGGACTGGATCAAACACAGACATTTTGAATGTTCAACTTAAATACAGGCTGCAGTATCATTTGAATTTGTCTAAGCCTTCTAAGCATATAGAATCTGTTCAATTTAATTTGCATTTGACATCACGTACTTCATTCACTTGATGCCCATAGATCAATTTTGACAGAGACTTTCTTGTCCAAAGTTTCAAATTGGATCTGGGTTCATAAATTGCATCTCTTGTGTAAGTTTTTCACAAATTCCACGTAGTTTCAAAGGATAGCTAACTTTTGCTATATCTTCCACTACAGATATGGAATTGAAAAAGTCTGCACTAGAAGATCGGAAGAAGATGGCAATGGCTCTCCTGGAAAGAGCCAAAGAGATATGTTCTAAGCACTGGATATCACTACGCTTGTTTTTTTGGCTTGCAATTCTCTTTTCCTTTCAATTATTTATTTATTGTTATCTGCATTTTTTTTTTTTGGTTGCTTAGGATTTTCAAGTACGTTTCTGAAATAGTATCTCAGATTTGATGCTCTCCATGTTCTAAATTGAAAAAAGATGTCTTGCTGGATTCAGCTTTCTTTTCTGTATGATACATTTGATTTATTTCTACTGACTCAAATTGAGTAGAATGGAGTACTTGGGGTTTGCAGTACCTGCATATCATACTAGAGGATCCTACAAGACACCATTGAACTAGTTCGAAGGCCTTGCAAAGCTTACTGTGTCCAACGTCAGAAATGTTTGAACTTGTTAATAATCCCGCTACAATTTATTTATTTTTATGTGGATTGATGACATAGAGTAATTGATCAGCTCATGGAATTTGAGGAAATTCAATCTACAATAAAATTGAACATAGCCAGTTGAAGATCAATGGAAGTATGGCTACCCATTTATTTTTGAAGAAAAATAATTGGGTAATCTAGCAACTTTTCTACAAACTGCCACAGTGACACCATATAATTTGTAGTAGAAAATAGTTTATAAACGCGTTGCACCTGCAACCATCAATGTCTACAAGCAAGATTCTGATTAGCCATGTTTTGCATCAGAAAATGCATTCATTATACACACAACACGCGCAGGCCTAGCCAATTCTAATAAGATGCATGATTGCCTGCTTACAGGTGGCTGCAGTGACAGTTACAGAGTTCGGAGACCCAAGAGAATTGATATGTGAAACTGTTGAGAAGTCGAATGTTGATGTACTGATTTTGGGTAGTGATGGCCGCAGTGCTCTACAGAGGTATGTTGATTTACCTACCTACCTATCAGCCTATCTAGAAGACAATCTTTCCTTCATTTCAATTCAGTATTTCATATTTGCCCAAGATAAAATATGCGGGCACTAAAACTGAGTGTGATGACATAGGGCTTTTCTTGGGAGCCTGAGCAAATACCGTGTGCAAAATGCCAAGTGTCCTGTTCTCGTTGTGAAGAAGCCATTATAAAGGATAGATTGTTCCAGTTGTCAGCAACGAAGACATAAAGATGGCATGCTGTTTGTTCTATTTCTTGAGAGAGAAATTGTATGTGTTATATCACAAAAAGGATTGACTGTTTCTCGAATCGTATGTATGAATGCGTAAGCAGTGGCTCTTGTCAACAAGATTTTCATCCACATTTAGGGGATTTTAATATGAAAAATCAGACCAAATGATCAAGTAAAATAAGTTTCATAGTGACTTAAGAAGCAAAAGCGGGAAAAAAAAGAAGAAGACAACAAAACAAGTCTGCAACTTGAGTATCTTGCCAGTCCTTCGTACAGCAGCATGTGATAAAGTTGGAAAACATTAGAAATATTGTGATACTTCTTGAACTAATAATAAAAGTGGTAAAAGACCAATTGAAGTAACTACTAGAAAACCAAATCCATTTAATTAGTAAGTAGTCTTGACAATTCACAATCCAACAACATCCTAAGAGTTGCTTAAGAAAAATCTGAAAACCATACATTATTCAAAGGTATATAATCATCTAGAAGGAGAAACAATCGCATATTTAGATAAAATCTCAATGAACTAATGACTCCAATAACCAGATACCGAGTTTCATCCAAATATTCGATTGAGAGTTGCCGCCAAACGCACTCCACTTTTGGCTAGACGCAAATTTGCGATGGGATAGCGGGACAAGAAATAGTCATCTGCATAAAAGTCTTGGGTTATTTTCTCTCATGAGAGAACTCGAGGAAATGAAATAACTACAAAACCATCGGATCAAAATGTTGGAGAAGACTACTTTTGAGTTATCAGTCTGTGCAACTATGGGCAGGTGGTGCACATGATTCATTTTCATTGTTCCAAGTTGTTAAATTTCAGGTTCTGCTGTAGATGCCCCATGTGCTAACAAGAGAATACAGCATTCTGTTACTCCTGTGAATTGTTTGTTCATGATCCTTGGAACATTGAACAATGGATGCTGCATCTACAAACTTAAACTCCCAATGTAGTAGAACAGCTCCAAAAAAATTAACAAATAGATTACTTCATTCAGTTTACCATCTAGTGTTGAGTCTTCAGTTACATTTTTGTATGCCCAATCACAGGCTGCAGTGATACTTTCAGTTGCATATCTGTAAACAAAATCAAAATATTAATCAACCATCTATTATCCATGCATGATTGCATCACTGCTCGTTATGAAAGTTGCCATGGCATGACGAGAATGGATTTAATGAAATAAGTGTTGCGAATAATCATGGCATTGATTTTTTGTGACTGTAGAGTGTAGATTTCTATGTAGGATTTAAAAATTGAAATATTACTGATAAAGAAGTGCAAAAAGATAGTTTCCTAGTGTCTTTAAAACATCAACCTTAATGTGGATTCTGCTGCCTACTGTTTTTAAAACATCAACCTTAATGTGGATTCTGCTGAAGTCTAAGATTGATTTTTTTCCAATCTTGAGCAGCATATTGGACATTAGAACTATCGTTGTTTACCAAATAAGAGTACACACCAAAACCGTTTGTTCTTGACTCGAAATCATGACCTAAATTTTCTCAGCTAACCAATTCAGGTTGAAACAAGCGCATCTGAACCTTTTCCTTCTCAAACAAAAGATTATACGAGATTGGGGCAAGAAGAGAAGATGTATGCCAAGTCACCAATAACATCGAGAGGCATTCAATATACATCCAAAGTAGTGAAGCTTGGGGATATCCAAAACATTGAAGAAAACTAAAATTTTCTCTTTTCAAGAAAAATCTGTGATTGCGGGTGAAAAGATATTTCATCGATTACTGTAGATGAACGTCAGTGTGATTCTATACATTTGATGACAGTGACTCAGTAGCAGATGTGGTTGCTGCATTGGGATTGTGAAGGCAAAGGTTTGCAAGCTTTCCATGAAAAATTACAGATCTGGGGTCTTTGTTGTTTAGAGTCTTGGACAGATGTTCTATGCCAAATCTTAGAGGTAATTATTCCATGTAAATTCTTTGCATTTCCCTTATAATCTAATTGTAAAATTCCACATGTATTGAGAAAAGAGAAAATTGCAATTTTCTTTCACCATTAATAAGCAATCTGGAAAGATTAAAGAATCTTAAGAAAACTGTTTACAAATATTAAGTATTGAAACATACATGTCTGGACATGTGGTCTTGCTAGAACTGCATTTCTCCCATTTGTCAACTAGGCCTGCCCACTCACCCTATAGTTTGAACGGAGACACAAATTAAGTAGAGAACAATTAACGATGAAGGAAACAATGGAAATGCTCAAAATAGGAAATGAAAAACGTATTCTAGAAAATCTTATTTCTATTCCCATATTACAATTATAGCTTACTTGTATGGCTGTAAATGGTTATACCGTAATGTTCTTCTCGATATCATTAATCATATCTTCTACACTGGAGCTGTAAAATTGTGCTTCGGCAGTCTCGATGATGTTATCATCCCAAACCTGCATGATTTCAGATCAGTAACAGTCGAAAAGAAATCATTATGCATCTATAAATACAGATGCAGATGCAGACATGTATTTCCAAAAATGTGTGCACATATGGATAAAGTCGGCTTTATAATGAAACAAAAGCATGCATATTTGTAAAGCTGAATTTTGATGGATGGAGAGACTTTACGTGATGGAGAACTGTTTTCCTTCTGTACCAATGTACATCGATGGTGTTGCCTCCCCTATCTGAAGTAAAGCCCACATGCAGTGGCTGCAATTCATCATCACGGTTAGTCAAGGCAGGGAATTAGAAGAATTGAAAGACGGTGCAAAGACCCGAAATAGTGATTTGATATTTATTTGGTAATACTCAGCATACTTGGTGAATGTCGCCCACAAAATGGGAAAGGAACAGAAGTGCTTCTGTGAGATTATCTGAAATCATGCAACAATCATAATTGATAACCAAGAATCACCAAACAATATGATGTGATCTCCAATCTTGCACAGCGAAAGAAACCGAAAATCGTATCCCTTTCAAGAATAGCAACATTATAATGATTTGCAGCAATACCAAGAGATAGAAGACTGTACTGTCTCACACATTTTTTACATCTGATTGAGTTTTAAGATGGTCGGCCAAGTCTTTAATTGGTAGTATTGCCTGAGTCGGTCATTTTACAGGTAATTGAAATCCGATTGAGCTGAGTCGACCTGACCAGTCAGGGGTGCAGTTGTCCCTGTCCTTTTTTTTTTTGTTTTTCCTTTTTTCTAGGTTTCAAATGATATGTACTTGCAATGACTGTGAGCAAAGTTTCAGGAATGGGGTTAAATGAGGACCGCCTCTTATGGAAAAACGAATCAACTCGATATCTTTTTAGGTCCTTCGGCAGAAGCTTGATCCGTTTTGAGACCGCTTCTTACATTGGTTTTCAGAAGAACTTCCATATGCAAGGAGCTGCTTCGTGTAGTTATTTATTGCTCCAGAGACACAGAATCCTTCCTCTCCATTTTCATCCTTGCAATCTCCTGCATAACAAGCAGAAGATACATAGACTGTATATACCAAAGCTCACAGCAGAGCAGATACTGTTCCCATAGACAATGGCGGTTAATATTGAAACCGAATATACTAAAGTACTTACTGCTATACTTATAGTTGCAGAGATTATCTGGTGTATCGATGTAATGCAGTGGAGATGACCAGTGGTATCGGAACTTCACACGGTCTGCCCACGAACATAGGCTGGCTAGGTCGTTGTCTGCGTAGTCTGGAAGCAGTTGCTTGACAGCACCTGCTGCCGCTTCACTCAACCGAGACTGAGCAATAGAAAAGAAAGAAATCAATGGTTTCAAAAGAGCAAATAGATTGATAAAGAATGAACTGGAAACAGAACATGAGTAGAGAGAACCGTAAAAAGCGCACGACAAAAATCAGAACATCTTTCAAAACATTTGTAAAAGGAAATATATCTGATAAAAAGAAGTAAAAGGAATTTTTAACAAAAAGTCGAAAATAAAAGAGAGAACTGCACCTGAGCTATTCTACAAATAATAAAATGGCCATCTACTCCCCATCCATGAATGACTGGAAACAGAAACGCAAGTGAAATGAGAGCTGGTAATTGGATGCTAGAACCACGCATTTTCATTCTCAATTTACTGAAGAAACGGATGCGTGAGATTGTGAATTTGCAGTGCTTTATACGCCTTCTCCTCTTCCTACATGGGAAAGTTTTTGGTGTGAAAGCATTTGTAAGCTGTTTGAAATATGCCAAATAATGAAAGGGAAATGTTACGGCAAGCCGCAAAATTAAATATGCCTCATCCATGATGCTACCTTACATATGGACGCGTCCTTTTCCAATCTTAACCGTCCATGTGGTGGAATGTACTATCAGTGCAACTTAAGGAAATAGATTGATCAGACTATCCATTTTCATTGCATTGGTTTGGGGAAACTAATCGACTTAAAAAGGGGAGGTGGAATCCCCGATCGCATCTGATGAATGAAATTCAGAAACTATTAAAAAGTTTAGGAAACCAAAAATCATATGGACGGTCTGGATTGACAGATGGGCCTTAAAGTTTCATCAAGAAAGATGTATATACCGGCTTCATGCGACTCCCCGTTGGAATTAAGCTTCTTTTAAGTGTGGATATTCCGTTAGCAGCACTGATGCCGCTGCTCGAATCTGTCCTTGGAAAGACCAAGATAGATCCATACCGTTGATTTGAAAATTCTCCAAGTAATTCAAAGACTTCTTGGAATTACGGTCCACAGAATATGGAATATTGAAACCGTCGAAATGAATGAGAGGATTGGACGTATAGATTCATACTATTTTTCAATACTATACATTTTCGGAAAATTTGCAAGTGGAAGGAATTTTATGGAAGGTCCAGGTGGATACTTCATTATGCCATTTGTACTATCCAATGCTATGCTATAACATCATTGCCAGCCGCGTAGCGTTGGGGCCCGGTAACTCTGACGTGCCGTTATGTTTCCGCTCTGGCAGGCAAACCTCCAATGCTCTGGCGTATTGTGGTGGATGATACACTCACTTGGAAGTTGGGGGGAATGGAAATAGCATGCAATGAATTTATCCCAACCTGTCTTGTTCATAATATATGCCAAATAAATTGAGTTTGGGTGGTTGCGCCAATGCTTTGGACTTCGGATCAAATAAAAGCATGCAGTAGTCAGAAGGCTATCTTGCCAGGTCTGACATTAGAATAAAAAAATATCAATATACAACCCGAAATTCTAGTGCAAACAAATCAAAAACCCCAAAGAAGCATTCCCGTTTACCCTATAATATACACTTAAATTGTAGGACTATGCCTACCAACTACAAAACAATGAATGAAAAAGATTCAAAGAATAAAGAATTTACTAGGAACTTAACGGTGTAGTAGTCTAAATCTTCTCCTTGCAATTGAAGAGGATGACGAATGAAATGAAACTTATTTACAGCCGTCCAAGTAATGTGGAGACACATGGACCATCCCTATTTGTCAAGGAAGATGCTGAATTTCGTATCCTTGAGAGCCTTGTAGACAGCATCCCAGTTCGCAACCTGCTTTGACAGGGGCTTGGTGTGTATCTTTACTTGACGGCTCTGCAGTTTCCTTTGTGGTATTCTCAGGAACTCCTGAACATCCATCAGCCTCTGCAAACAGCCCGGCAAATATGAGATCCAATGCAAAAGGGTGTGCATGGAATGGCAAGAATCATTTATGGCACCAGTGAAGCAGATATGCTGCAAATCATAAAGAAGCGAAAGAATAGAGGATTTTTACTTTCACCAGATGATTTTACCGTTCGGTTGCTGACAAGATCTTCATAGTAGACAATAATGTGGCGAGTGCTCTTGAAATATTCTAAAGCATTAGTAGCCATTTCTTCTGCACGTTTCAGATCAGGAAGCAGTAGAGTGACATTGATCTCTGGTTTGTACTCTGCGAGCACCTTGGCCTGCATCCAATGATCCATATTGAAAGCAAGAAAAGGTTTTGCATGCAGGAAAAATTGAAGAAATTAGTATGTATATATCAAGCTGGACTCTAGTCACATGTTTAATGTGCTGATTAGAATATTTATATTCTAACCCAATTATGCCCTATTCTTGTGAGGCAAGGGTTCACAAGCATGGTAAGAATGTTAATGTCATACCTACCATCGTTTTTATAAACAGCAAAGGCTAGGTTATTTCACATGTTTCACCACCCCTTTTGCACCCCTTCTACAGATTCCACACTTTCCTTCCCTTTCACATTTCTTTTACATCAAACCAAAGCCAGGCAAAATCTCCACACCAAATTTGAGTCCTACGAAAGTAATTCCCATATAGTTCTTCAAACATTGCTCCAAAAGGGGCGAAAGGAAAATATTAGAAACAAACCTTTCAAAAATGGGGTCTTGGATTTTATCGTGACCATATGCTTTAGGTTCCTTTTGTGAATTTTGCAGGTCAGTTGCTACATGTCTGTTGAAATTGTTTGATTGTTGTGAAAATTTAGATCTGTGGTCATTTGGCCACTTCAAAAGAGGTAAAGCCTTACTACAAGATGATGTAGATTGAATTGTGCACACCCCCAATAGGACCCAACATGTCAATGGAGATCATTCCAAGAAAGGATATCTTGAAGAAACCCCTTCCTAATTAGATTACGCACCCGTCGGTTACCCATATGTGTGTATTTAATCCACATCCATTACAAGGTACTTAAATCCTTTCTAAACAATAGCACCTGCGTTCAAGTGGATACAACTGTAAATCGTTTAGTTACTCCTACAAAACAGTGTTTCCCATATCCCCATTTAGGGCTCATTAAAGAGATATTTTAAATACATATTGCTAGGCTGTATTGTAGATGTCATTTTATGACATTTCAATGATAGAAATATTAATACCCACTCTAGACATACATCAAGCATGCACATCAAGTTTCCCTTGTAACTAGGCTATGCAATGCAATGTATATTCCAAAAAAATCAACTTCAAGAAACAAAGAAATAGGGGAGTTATGACACAATGACCCACCAGTCTACCTTTAATTGCAAATATCCATTCCTAAAAGACAAATGAAAACAAAAGGACAAAGTGGGGGGAGATATAGTAGAATTATCATTAATTTGGTGGGCACTACTACAAACTCAGCCTCATTTAGTGAGTCCAGGGATGAAAAATGATGACATAGTTTTGCATTAAAGCAAAGTGTGAGTTGTGCCATTGAAGAAAAGCCAGGAGAATGCTTGGCAAGTAGCCAAGTTGGCTAGCACCCTTTGTGAAGCCCAGCTCATAAAACATCCAAGCCAAATATCTTCATCACATTAGCAACAAAGCCTCGTACCAATTAACGTTGATCAGCTAAGCTAAATGAATCTGATTATACCTCTCACTCTATTACAGGCCATGTTTCATCAAGTCTTTTCTTAACTGGGCAATAAAGTCCTGGGAGTTTCCCTTGTCTTAAGCAACCTTTAATGTGAATCAACTCATTCCCCAAACTAGTGCAGTTTCTGGTCTTTACTGCTCATGGCTAAAAACATTCAAGTTCCAAACCCTCATTGTAGTATGTTATCACCTATTGGGGGTAATCTTTGCTTTCAGCAAAAGAAACCTATATGCTCCAAATAGGTTTTAAAACTACGGACCTTCAATCAGAATATACAGCATTATCCTAGGAATTCCAGTTTGTACTGCAAAGCTCATGAACTTCCAAGGCTCAACAAGAATTACAGGACATTCATCATATGATGGCTACAATATCCTTCGGTTTTCAGTTGTGATCAAGGCCCAAGGTTCAACATCCCACGAGATTGCAACATTGACTATGCCACAAAATTCTGCAGACTGGAAGATGTCACTGGTGACTCTTTTCAAGAACATTGAAATATTCTGTTGATACTTCACCTGAGGAAGTCAGGTTTCAGAAGACAAAGGTGGGGCCCATGGATTGAAGCCGCACATTGCACTGACTTCAAATTGAATTGTTGATCCTAAACACATAATGGGGTAAAAGGGAAGAATGATAAGCTGAAAGAGAGACCTCAGTTTTCGAATGGACATGGGATTTGTGAGTGCCATTGAGTTGCTTCATATCTCGATCATAAGCATTTGCAAGAATAGAAATAGTCCGTCGCAAAAGATTTCTCCGGAGTAAAAAGATTGCAGAAACACCTCGCCGTTTGAAATACTCAACTATTTCTGTGTGATACTTCAGGACACCCTGCATTACATGTTAAGACCTAAGACAACATTGATTCATTCCCATAAAAGAAAATACTGAACAGCTGAATAGAACAATGGCAAGATTTGTGTGCAATCAAAGGAAAGAATCAGAAAATTAGGGAAACCACATTATAAAACAAAGTAGTGTTTGAATAATACAAATGGCATTTGTATTAATAAGCAGTGGTGAATTGACATCACAAATACCACTAAATGCAATGCACATTGAACAAGAGGGTAAGTATAAGCAAAATCCAGCCATTCATCTTGTGGATGAGTGGTAAAAATGTTCCTTGATAATAAAGCAGGGATCCGCTTGAACAAGTGTTGAATGTGGACTAGGCAATGAGGACTGTACATATTTGGAGGAGCATCCCATTTTCCATTGAAGAATGCTGGTGCTTAGATTTGGTAAATCAATAGTAGTTTTGAAAAACTATCACAGTAAGACCATGGTTTCAGTAGAGGAACTTGTCAACCAGTTTTCCTTCTATCTATAGGCAAGAAAGATTTCTATATATTTCAAGAAAACATTTTAGTGGGATTCATGTCTACTTAGGAAAAATACTTAAAATTCTTGAGGTTATATCATTTTTCCATGCTATTCTTACCTAAAAGAAAAAATAATTTTTCCAAGACAATTCTCCTTGTTATTTTGCTTATTTGTTTATTTAATTTTGAAGGACAGAAATGTTATAAAATATTGCCAACATAGAACTAAGTCAGCGTAAAGAGGAAATATAATAATTTCAGGTTGAAGTAAGATAAATTTCCTGTAACATACACTAATGGTTGCAAAACTATATTGAACTCCTTTATCAGCAAAACGAAAAATAACTATCAGAGTCCAAGGATGAGTGCACATGAGAAAGTACCTGATTAAGCATCCACTTGAAGCCAACTGCAGCTGAGCATTCATTTTTGGAAGCACTAGTGTACCAGTCTAAATTGTACACTTTGTCCAATGTGCTCAGAACAGCTGAAATGTTACTCCGCCTTTCTTTAACAGAAAAAATCTCTCCATTAGAGCTAACATTGATGTGACTGTTCAAGAAAGTTTCAAACCATCCACTTCCAGACCTCTGCATAGACAAAACTGCAAAGAAGCGGACAGGATTGCATATGCATTCATCCCTGTTGAAGTGCCAAAAATTAAAAGAATGTATCTCTAAAATTTTGAAAAATAAAATGAAATGATAAAATGTAATATTACCTGCTATAAGTTTTTGGTGTTGGGTAGTGCAGAAGCAAACCATCCTTGGTTTGATTGCTAGCAAACTGACAGTTTTCCACACTTATGTCCAATTTTGGTCCTACCAGGATATATTTTGGATTCAAATGAGTGCTGATTTGCTTTACACGGATAAAGCAAATATAATAACCAAAGACCATAGCAAAGATCAGCACAACCATTCTCAACAGAATTGGTGTCCTCTTAGAAGTATTAGTGACACACATATCCTGTAGCAAATGAAAATGTCATCAACATAACTATTAAAATAAGCATCAAGAATGATTCTGAAATTGAAATTTTTGTTTTTTATCTCTAACGAACATGTTGTGCACTTCAAGGGTATGGAAAGTGACAGAGTAAAAGAAAAAAAAACGTGTTTAATGTAATTTTAAATCACAGTAATTGGTACAAATGAAAGATGAAGCAAGAGGAACTTCACAGGTATGGAAAGTGATAGCGAAAAAAAAAGTAAAAGTATTTAATAGAATTTTAAATTATGATAATAGTTACTAATGAAAGATGAAGCAAGGGGCCCATTTCTTTCAGTTTATGAGAATGGGAAATAACATAATCAGAAGCACTCAAACTGTCCCCACAATAAATCCTACGCATTGTTATCAGGCCAAAAGCAACAAAAGTAGGATTCTCTAACACATCTCAAAATTAGAGAATTTCTTCAAGTCCGCCTAAATCAAACGAGAGGTCTTAAGCTATTCAAAGTAAAGAAATCAAGAACCAAGAAATAAGGGTTGCAAAAAGATCCAGCAGTCCTCTTTCCCAATACTGGAGAGTTAATGGTTCCTTTTATAAAATCTTTTCACAAACAAGACAACAAAAATGTTATAGCTTAGGTCAGAAGGTGCCAACTCTAGCCAAATGCATTTTTAAATATCTTGAGACTTTCAGAACCAACAGGACAAAACAGAGACAGCTGGTGTTAACCAAACAATAAATAGACTAGCACATCATACATTTGGAAGTTTCATGCTTTACCATCATCCAAGCAAAGACAAATAAGGTTTCAATTATGGTGTTAGCCCAGAATGCATTTTGACGATATGGTGTAACTGGATTTTGAAGCTGATCAATAGGCAGTAATGAGGCTTTCATGATGACAATGATACAACCTAATCTAGTTAATCCAATTAATGAAAGCACTCCATTAAGACAAATGGGCAACCCAAAAATTCAGAGGATTCCAGAATTCAGCTGGCTACACCACATGCTTTAAAGAAAATGAGAACAATTTTCTCAACTGCTGCATTCTTAAACTACAAAAACATCCCAATCACAGACTCTTAACCACATATGAACAAATTAGAAACCCTGTTTCTCAACTGCCACATTCTCGAAGAGACGCATGTAAGCATCTCAGCTGTACTAAGGTAATCTAGCAAATGCCAATTCTCTGGTTACTTCTTGAATGCCTACCACGCCGATCAGACACGCTCTACAAACACAAGAATGGCTGAATTCCTAATATGCCCGCCCAATCCAAATAAACAGAAACGCCAAACTAAACAAACATTCACATCATTTGATACTTTTAATTAAGAAAAACCGACAGCCTTCCACACACCCACAGAGAGAGAGAGAGAGAG